>OV049924.1:291085294-291253331 GCA_920104205.1 Eupeodes latifasciatus | reverse complement strand
AATAATAATAATATTAATAATAATAATAATAATAATAATAATAATAATAATAATAATAATAATAATAATAATAATAATAATAATAATAATAATAATAATAATAATAATAATAATAATAATAATAATAATAATAATAATAATAATAATAATAATAATAATAATAATAATAATAATAATAATAATAATAATAATAATAATAATAATAATAATAATAATAATAATAATAATAATAATAATAATAATAATAATAATAATAATAATAATAATAATAATAATAATAATAATAATAATAATAATAATAATAATAATAATAATAATAATAATAATAATAATAATAATAATAATAATAATAATAATAATAATAATAATAATAATAATAATAATAATAATAATAATAATAATAATAATAATAATAATAATAATAATAATAATAATAATAATAATAATAATAATAATAATAATAATAATAATAATAATAATAATAATAATAATAATAATAATAATAATAATAATAATAATAATAATAATAATAATAATAATAATAATAATATTAAAAATAATAATAATAATAATAATAATAATAATAATAATAATAATAATATTAAAAATAATAATAATAATAATAATAATAATAATAATAATAATAATAATAATAATAATAATAATAATAACAATTATGAAACAGCAGATAAGAGAAGCCTCTAGTAAACTATTCACAAAATAAAACTACGAAACCTACAAATAAGACTGACATTTTTGATATTGACCGAAACGAGACTAACAAAATCTCGTCATATCTATAAATTTTGATAAATTGCGTTTAAGTTTTTCCTAATGCTGAATGACGATATTTCAAAACCGTCAAAAAATAAAGTGGACATAAAATGGAAAGTGGACAAATTGATCGCTGCTTTTATCATTTGGCTTTGATTTCGTAAGTTAGCATTTTTTAATAAAATTTGAGGACTTGTTTAATCTTACGTTTGAAATGTTATCGAGGTCTCTTCGATGTAAAAATTAAACCTGGAAATGTTGTTTTTTTTATCAAAAAGATAATATATTGTTTCAAAATTTCAAAATATACTAAAATTTGCATTCATAATAACTTTAAATCAAAAATACTTTGTGCACGGAAACTGCGATTCTGGTGAAAGTTTTTTGGTGATCTCGCATTATCTCACCGAACGGTAAAACAAATCTTTAGATCGTTTTGGAGAAAGTAAAATTAGTACGGTTGGCATTTCGAAAGAATTTGATAAAGTTTGGAATGTGGCTATCTGATCGCAAAGCGTGCCTTCAGTTTATATGAATCACTCCTTCGTTGGATTAAAATATATACCTTTTCAATACAAGTTCTATTAGATGGGTTCAAGTTTGAAAACCACAAAATATATGGTGATGTCCCAAAGACTCCGTTTTGTCCCCTACTTTCTTCCTCATCTGTTTACCTTCGGCCAAACTGTGTGAATAGATATTCGTTATTTATACGTACTAGGTGGAATGGCTTACCACGATCTTTCTTTCCCCACCAATGAAATGTTCAAAAAATAACCAAAGTACACCAACATCTCCTTTCAAACCCCACCTGATGCTCACACTGTGCATACTGCACACTGCATATTAAAGGTATTCGAAACCTTTTAAGTATGTGTCAATTATAATAATAAAAGTCAATTTCGCCTGTTTAGGAAATCGCTATGGTGGCTAGTTTCCAAGTCCAAGACTTTCTGTATTAAAAGTTTTCCTGATTATATCAAAATATAAAATAGAATTACTACCCATTTTATTTACTTAAGTTAGCGCTACAGCCCTGTGTGAACTAGGGCCAGCCCCGTCGAAAGGGGGGAAACCCCTTAAGCCCAGGATTTTCTAGGGGCCCGTAAAATTGAAAGCAATGAGAATATACTCAATATTTATCATCAACATACCTATTTCCACTTATTTTTAGAGACCCGAAAATTTAAAATCATTCATGCTTTCGCAATCGGGCCCCTGTTTGCATCTGCCAATCTATCAGTCACAAGCTTGCCGATCTGGGCCCCTGATTATTATTGGCGTACATTTTTATTAATATTTAATGGAAAATTGGGCAACTCTGAACTATTGAAAGAAAGTTATAATAAATTGTTTCGCTTTTCTTATTTAATTTAACGTAAATTTCAAATTTATTTTGTAAGACATATTTATTTGCAATGTGCTAAATATGAACAATAAGTTCGAACAAATATGTAATATTGAACACCCTATTCTATTTAGTACTAAATCGATGTACCTATTCATACATACAATAATATATGTTTTCAAATCATTTTAATTTTTCATCTTTTTGCTCTCTAGCTGTACAATCTTATGACTTATTTTAATGTTATAATATAATATGTTAACTGTTAGTTTTAAGCGATTAGATTTTATTATGTTTGCTTAAGAAAAATCACTTTTAATAAAGCTATCGATGAAACAAGGCGCGTTTTTGCTTTTTATGATATCTTTTTGCATGTGAATAAATAAATTAGTTTGTTTTTTTTTTGCTTCAAAGTATTCGATAAAGTAAATTATTGATTATAATTTTATTTTGAAAAAATTTAAAGTCAAAATAAGGAGCCCGGCAATTTGAAGCAAAACACAAATATTTATTTCGGTTTCTCTTTTTATAAATTTTCTTTTCTTCTATTTTTGTTTCTGCTGTAAACGAAATTTTTGATACGATTTCGGGGGACCGGAAAATCCCAATCTTATTGGAGAGCCAAATAATGGTAATTTTTTGGGCATTTTGGAATTAATTAGTCATTATGACCCCTTACTTCAGGAGCACTTGTAAAAACTACGAATTTCACAACAAGAACACAAACGTTTGCAAGTCCACTACCTTTCCGTTAAGATTCAAAATGAGTTCATTAAAATGTGTGCCCAACATGTGAATTCAGCTATTTTGAAGGAGATTGAAAACGCAAAATACTTTGCTATAATAAATTGTCGATGCAACACCCGATTCAAGTCATGTGGAACAAAACACATTTATTTTGCGATATCTGCGCTTGGAAGAAAATGTGTTCACCATCCAAGAACGGTTTTTGGAATTTGTCGATTGCAACAAAAAAACTGGCACCGCAATAGCTGATTTGATCTGCGAAACATTGGCAAAGAACGAAATCCCTTTAGAAGACTGTTGTGCACAAGGCTATGACAATAGAGCAATATGAAAGGACAGTATAATGGTGCACAAAGTCATATTTTAAACAAAAATCCGAATGCCGTGTATTCACCATGTGCAGCTCACAGTGTGGAGTCGATTCAGCCAAATGTTGTACTGCCGCAATCACATTTTTTTGGAGTTGTTCAAAAGTGTTTCAACTTGTTTAGCAGCAGTGCCCAACGTTGGGAAATTCTTAAGAAAAATGTACCCGGATCCCTTCACAAACTTTCCGATACAAGATGGTCAGTTAGAATTGAGGCAGTGAAACCATCTGAAAAACCTTAGAACATCAATAGAAGCCTTAAGTGATATTAATTTAACTGCTGAAGCTCCAAGAGATGTAAATGGCGTTTTAAAATATATGCTCAAATTTGAATGCGTCCTGATATCTTCCATTTGGTGCAAGGTTCTTAGCGCTATAAATGAAAGAAGTATCATTCTTCAAGCCAGAAACATGACTATTGACGTTGAAATTCGAAATCTTGACAACTTGATCTCCGATTTGAACTTTATTGGAAACGGATGAGATCAAATTTATCTGAATGCAAAGCAGTTGCTACTGGATTGGCGGATTTTCCAGAATAGTTCCCATCGAACCGAAAAAGGCAATTAAAGAGAGATTTTGGAGAACATCGGGGAGCCGGAGAGCAAATTGAAACAGACGAACAAATAAATTTCAAGAAAAACACCTTTTACGTCATAGTTGATTCAATTATATCTGGAATTTCTTCTCGGTTCGATCCGATGAAGACTTTGAATGCTACATTTTCATTTTTATGGCAATTTTCAACAATGGACGAAATTGAGATTAAAAACTCTGCTAAAAAGTTCATCCAAAAGTATAACTCGCATGTGTCTCAAGAGTTAAAGAAGAAATAATTCATCTGAAACACATTTATGAAGCCAATTTTGAAGCAGAACTTCCACCATTGAGTTTGTTCAATTCTATTTATTCCCAGAACTTTCAGACGATTTTCCCCAACATTTGTGTTGCTCTCCGTGTGTTTTCCACCATACCTGTAACCGTAGCTAGTGCCGAACGTTCATTTAGCGTCCTTGCCAGAACAAAGAATTTTCATCGTTCGCGCTCATCGCAAGATTGTGTTTCTGGACTTGCTACACTATGTATCAAAGCACTGAAATTGAATTTCGATGTAATTATAAGTTGTTTTGCTGCTCAGAAAGTTAGGAGAGCTCGTTTGCAAAAAGAAATATTTCATTGAATGCAAACTAACTCTAATGAAAACATTGTGATAATATTTTAATATAAAGAAAAACAATAAAGAGTATTTAATGTAAACCTTTTAAAATACATAGTTTTTTTTAAAGACAAATTTCAAATACTTTTACTTCGCTCTATTTTATTTTCATAGTAGGTAATAGATCTAGTACCCGTAGCATGATGGTTAGTGCGTTGGACTGTGCTGTGGTTCATCCTCTCCCGAAAAAGGGAAAGGACAACTCCAACCCGTCAAATCTTCGGTCGATAAGTCTTCTTCCGAGTATCAGCAAAGTTTTCGAAAAGATCATCAATAGGGCTCTGACTAAGTGGGCTGCGGACAACAAAATAATTCCGGATAAACAGTTCGGGTTCAAGGCGGGTCATGACACAATTCATGCTGCGTCTAAACTCGTTTCTGACATCCAATGGAATAAAACAAAACAACAATGCACAGATGCTGTTCTGGTTGATTTGGAAAAGGCCTTTGACACCGTATGGTTAGAGGGTCTTTACCTAAAACTGAGCAGGCTTGGCATAAGCAAGCCATTGTTGTATATACTTTATGATATGCTTAACGGTAGAAAGTTTGTTGTCAAAAGTGGCAATGTAACTTCTACCACAACATTCTTAATTAAAAATGGTCTTCAACAGGGAGCGGTGAATTCGCCGATTCTCTTCAGCATTTACACCAGCGATCTGATAGGTAGTCTTACAAAGGCAATTGCGTACGCCGACGATCTTATTGCGTACAGAACGGCCCGAAAGGTTGAGGTTATTAGAATTCTCTTGCAGCGTGATTTTGACAAGATTCAGCGATATTGCGACGACTGGAAACTGAAAATAAATGTCCAGAAGTCGGAGACAATTCTGTTCCGGACTCCGTTGGCTAGGGCCACGAGGGATACGTGCAAGAATTGGCGCAAGATGGTTATCGTTGATCTTCACGGGCAGCCATTAGCGAGCAAAAGTGTAGTGAAGTACCTCGGTATCTGGTTAGATCAGTATTTATATTTCGATAGACATATAAATGCTGCTCTGACCAGGGCCAGAGGAGCCTTCGCTCTGACGAAACAGCTGTTTTTTAGCAGTCGGCTTGACCCCAGAGTGAAGGTAATTTGCTACATGGCCCTCATACGGCCGATGATCGTTTATGGTTGTCCTGTGTGGTTCAACGTTGCCCCTTCCCAGATGGAGAGGTTTCGGGTGTTCGAGCGGCAGTGTTTACGACGCTGTACCGGCTTATATCGAACAGCCGAATCTTCTTACGTGCACTACTATTCCAACGAGGTCCTATACAACGGGGCTCGAATCAACAGAATTGACAATTTCGTGATAAAACTCGTTCGAGGTCACATTGCAAGAGCTATGTCTTCGACCAACAATTTAATTTTCGGGGCGTTCTATCCGAACGACGAGTATTTTGAAAGTGCACGCTTGAGCGGCTTCATTCCACCAGAGGCATTCCTCTTTTTAGACAGATGCGGTCTGATACAGGATAGATTGGCAGTTCCGCTAATCTACCACGTCAGACGACGAACCGTGGATAGGCGACTCCTGTACAATAGGGACGTCATGGCACAAGGCGGAGCAGAGCTCCTTCGGTTCAGTAGGGCTGTGTCCGAACGGGACCGAACTGATAGGGTGAAGCAGGAGAACCAGTTTTGGTGGCTTCAATCGGCACTAGATAGTGAGTAGTCGGGATGGGGTTTTAAGCCTTGGCCGGCTTACATACTTGTTTTATAGTTTTAGAGTTTAGTTTTAAGTAGAATAGGCATGGTGGCACAAAAAAAAACATAAAAAAAAAAAAATACAAAAAAGGAAAATACAAAAAAAATACAAAAAAAAAAAAAAACATGGAATAATCAAAAAAAAAAAGACAAAATATGAAAAACAAAAAACATTAGATAGTTAGATTTGCTGCTGTGGTTGTTCTAGTTTTAAGTAGTTTATAGGTAGAATAGGTAGTTTTAGTTAGCTTTAAGTTTTATATTAAGGACCTTATTTTAAGTAGTTTTTAAGTAAAAATAAAAAAAGGATATTGACATTAGTTTTTTCTAAATTTTCTAATGAAGACAAAAATAAATAAAATGAATTGAAGTTAAATAGATCTTAGGGCCGAAAGGCATTAGCATTAAGTATTATTGTTTAACTTAGAGTGTCCGTATGGGACCAGTAAGTTAGTTGTAAGTTATGGATAATTAGGCTAGTTTTATGAATTTTTGTCTAGCTTTAAGATAGTCTTAAGAATGAATTAATAAAAATGAATTTGGAAAAAAAAAAAAAAAAGTGCGTTGGACTGTCATGCAAGGGGTCTTGGGTTCAATCCCTGCCTGTGCCACCTAACTTTTTTTCACGGGTACTACCTCTTGCGAGGAATTGACAAATCCTCCAAGAGTAATTCTTGTCATGAAAAGTGCTTTCTCAAATTGGCCGTTCGGATTCGGCATATAAACTGTAGGTCCCTTCCATCTCTGACAACATTGCTCGCACACAGGGATGGTTGAGAGTTGTAAGTCACTAGACTAGGCCCTGGTTCTTCATGGACTGTTGCGCCACCTAATTTTTTTTTTTTTTTTTTTTTTATTTTAGTAGGTAATAGATCTTCATGCTAATTTTTTTCAAATAGTTAATCAACCAACCAACATGTCGTTGGCAATATCGAATTGAATGTATGATTCTGTTCGGAATCTGATCTACTCGCATGTAGAATTAATTTCTATCCATCTTCCATTTCAACTAAACTGGACTATACCCGTAAGATTGATTTGATGATTAACACTTTTTTTCGGTTCACTTTGCAAATGAAAAATAAGTATTTCCGTTAATTCCAACTAATTTCATGCTATTCGTAATTGAAATTATCACATACCATATCAGTAGGCATGAACTTTGAAAAAAATGGTAAATAAGCTGGGGCCCGAGATTTTTCCGTCCCGGGCCCGGAATTCCTCTCGACGGCCCTGACTAGGGCTTAACCCAACAAACTACTCCATCTAGCTAGATTTCTACAAGTTGGGTGAGGTCACTTTCCATTTGTGCGTGCCACCTAATAGGCGGTCTTCCTTTATTGCGCTGTCCTGTAGGCGTGGATTCGAAGGCTTTCCGGGCCGGAACATTTATGATCCAGCCATTTTAGTCGTTGGACTTTTATCCTTCTTACTAAATCTACGTCGCTGTACAACCCGTAGAGCTCGTCGTTCCATCTTCTCCTCCTTTCACCTTCTACGCATACAGGACCATAGATCTTTCTTTCGAAACGACCTCAGGTGCTTTTGTCATAGTCCATGCTTTTGCACCGTATAGCAGGTCGCTCCAGAGAGGGCTTTACTACTCAATTGCTTTCTTAGCCCAAAGAAACAGTGGTTAGCAAGAGTAAGTCTTTCTTTGTCAGCGCTGGTGTGGTTTTCTGTGTTCATAGCGGAGCCTAAGTAGACAAAGTCCTTAGCTATCTCAAAGTTACGTCTGCCAATGGTGACGTTTTGACCAAAACGTCGGTGTTGTAAGTCTTTTCTTGATGACAGCATGTACTTTATTTTGCTCTCGTTAACCGTTAAGCCCGCCTGGGGCTCGCCCATTGAGTTCTTCCGATTATGTCAATGTCATCAGTATATGCCACTAATTGGACAGACTTTTCCAAGATAGCGCCTCTAGTGTTGACGTGGAAGATTTTGTGAGCGATGTTTAGTAGACTGATTCCTCTATATTTTCAGTATCGGACAAACAATACTAAGGTTCCATTCGTCGGGTATGCTTTCTTCCGAACATATCTTACATATAATTTGATTCATGCTCCTAACCATTATCTCCAGCTGCTTTGAAGAGCTCAGCATAAAAGCCATCTGCTCCAGTGGCTTTGTTAGACTTCAGCTTAGATATGGCAATCTTTACTTCGTCTAAGTCGGGAAGACGGAATTGTTGGCTTTTGTCTTCTATATTGAATGGATCATCCTACTTGACAGCGGAATTTGGTTCGTCGTCGTCGTTGTACAGTCTGCAGATGTGGTCCTTCCATATAATCAGCGTTGACTGCGGTTCTACTTTGATATTTACACTTTCGTCTTTGCAGCCTTCGGTTCGAGGTGAATGTACTTGTGAATTTCGTTTCACCTGCTCATACATTTTTCGAACTTCATTTCTGCTTTAGAACCTCTCAACATCTGCGACCGGACGCTTCTCATGCTTTTTCTTTTTCCTTTTGAGAAGTCGGTGTTCCTCTCACCTCTTCTGCTTATAGATCTCGTGAGTAGCCCTCGTCCTTCTATGCAGCGCTGCTTTACGTGCCAGGTGAATGGCTACGTTTGACTGCCGATATTCCTCATCAAACCTGGGGTTTCTTGTTGGTAACTGTTTGCAACCCAGCACGCGGCTTCTCTGATTGCATCTTGGTAATGTTGCCACCACTGGTTCTCGATACATTGTGTTGGCGGCAGAGAACTTCGAAAGAGGTTACTTGTGACTCGTTGGGAGAAGGATTTGGCGATCTTTGTTATTTAAAGAATATTGTCATTTAAAGAACTGTCATAAAATAAAAGTATTAAATCAATAATTAAATTTTAGCTGCTTAATGTCGATAAATTGGGGACATTAAACCAATTTATTGATATGTTTGGTAAGAAACCGAAACTTAATGTCAAGCTATCAAATCACACACGAACACTCACCAATTTAATTCGCCCACCCATTCCACTTACAAAACTTCATCAAATCACGAACAAAATTCTGTCGATTGATGGGCTGCACCCACCACTTCCTCTCATTGGTTTTCAGCACAATCCACGCATTCCGATACTTCCTGTCTTGTTAAAAAATAAAAACATATTTTTTTAATTAAAACTATCGCCCTTTAGCTCACGAAGTACGAATATAACACTTTTGCCAACCCTACACTTTAAGTGTCGTGCAAGAAGGACATCTGTTTCAAATGTAATCTCTTACGTAGACAATCATTTTGTAAATTTTTTGTTTACCTTTTTTATTGTTGGAAGAATGTAGCTATGTAGGTATTTTATTTTCTAAGCGAAATAGGTACGTATGACTTTGCACAATTTAAGTTATTTATAGAACGTCACTGTCACCATCAGTGGCAGGCTGTGCACCAGGCCAACACAGACAGTAGCAGCAGCAGAAGTTGTGCACCACCAGCAAGCAACGCCAACTATTATCAGAAGTTATTACATAGCTTTGCATCCAGTTAGAGGACAGAAACGTTGTTGGTACTAGGTGTGTGCATTTGGAATAACGAAGCCAACTTTAGAGCGCACTATATTCATTTCAATTGTGATAATCGCCTCGCCTATATAGTGACGCGTTTCTTCTTCGTCGTAGTCGTATAGATGTTGGATGCGAATTGCAGCTAGATACAGATGGTTACAACATGAGCAGCTTTTTTTGCTTCCACTTCCATAAAGGTACTTCTGTCATCGCGTTGGCTGCTGAATGATACAATACAACGAAAAAATCCACCTTCAAACTCTTGAAACAAAAGAGCGAGACTTCTGATTCTGGTTTTAAATGACTTTGGATCTAATGGGTTTATGAATAAAACATTGAAAATTGAAGTAAATGATTTTTATATTCATTGTAACGAATGGATTCTCTTTCATTTAATACGCAATTAGGGCAAACTGCAGCGCACTAGACAGCTATACTAGCTTTCAGGACATTCGCGCTTTTAAAAAAGTTTATTTAAAAAAAAATAAAACTAACATCTCAATGTATTAAATTTGACGCAAAATAGAGAATCTACCTGGGTCCATAGTTAGTTTTTTAGGAAGCCACATTTAAAGGGTTTCCCAGGATGGACATGGCAACTTTTTTAAATGAAACGCAAACCATCACATCCACAAAAAGAAACTGTTTGGAGCGCTCTCTGGACCGATTGGTGTCATTAAACCTTACTTCTTCGAAAACGACGAAGGAACGACTGTCACCGTCAATTCGGAGCGTTATGGTCATATGATAACCGACTTTTTTTTGCCTGCTATTGAAGAATACGACTTGGAGAATATGTGGTTTCAACAAGACGGTGCCACATGCCACACTAGTCACTACTCGACTAGAGTGAATATTGCCTTATTGCAAGAGACATTTCCTAGCCGCGTAATTTCTCGTCGTGGCGATATCAACTGGAAACCAAGATCATGCGATTTTACACCGCTGGACTTTTTTTTGTGGGCTACGCGAAAGACCGTGTTTATGCAGATAAACCTTTAACTCTTGAGTACTACTTAAAAACCAACATTCGTCAAGTTATGGCTGATATACCGCCCCAAGTGCTCGAAAATTACCTCAAAAGAATCGATGCTTGCAACAATTCGCGTAGTGGTCATTTAAATGATGTAGTGTTTCACACATAATGTCAACTTTATAATAAAAAATATATATCATGGAAAAAAATATTTTATATGTGTTTTGAAACCACAATATGGATAATCCTGTATTTTACGATGATACAAATGTTGACTTTACTATATTTATTGACATATAAAATCACATATAATATTAAAAGGAGAATAGAATTAGGAAAGAAGAAACAGATGCACATTGTAATGAGTGGGAAATATTGAGCCTGGTAAAGCATTCCAAATTCGTGTAGTGTGGCTAGAGAAAGAATACCTATACTAAACAGTACTATCGAAATTGAGCTCAAAGGTAAACTAATGAGCATTCCTAGAAGTAAAGGTATTACGTTTGATTTGTTAAAGGGGAGAGATTCAACTGGCTATTTCACTAGAGCATTGTTTATAAAAACAACGTTACAACAATGATAGGCGTGATACCTTGCTGCGGTTTTCAAGAGAAGCAAGTGTCTCGGAAAAAGAACGATCTCCTATAATTTTTAGAGCTCTCTTTTCAATTCTATCAAAGATTTAAGTAAGTTATTGTGGCACAAACCCAAATATGAGATGAGAATTATACTCGAGTTTTGGACGAATTAAAGCTTTGTAAATTATAGCAAAATCAGAAGGGGTGGACACCTTCTAGCATCGTTGAAGAAAACCTAAACACTTAGCAGCATTTTTGTCGTTGTCAAATATGTGATCACTCCATGACAAGTGGTTTGTTATGCACATACCTAGAATTAAAAGCTGATCAGTCCCTCGATGCAAGTACCATCAATGGGTAGGTGCATTGGGGAAGGGTTACGTTTTTGCTACAGTAGACAGCACACAATTTTCAAAGCATTCAACTTTACAAGGTTTTTGATTCTCATTGAACAATAAAATAAAATAAGGAAGAGTGTCGGGGACAGATCGGAACCTTGGGACACACCAGCGTTTATTTTGCGGTTTCAGATTTGAACCCATCCAAGACTAACAAATAAGATATTCATCAATACCAAATGCACTTATTTTCCATAAGAGAGCTTGAAAAGTACACTAATCTTACTTCCTCCAAAACAATGGAAAGATTTTTTCCACTATTCATCGAGATAAACCTTGAGATCACTACTGTACAAATTGCTACGAAAGCCATACTGCCCGTCATTTCGTTCTTCAAATATTTCTTAAGCTAAAAATTGTTCAGCGTTTCCATGACCTTGAGGAAAGGGACGTAATTGCAATTGGACGATAGTTAGAGGGAGAGGAGGATTCGCCTTTTTTAGGGACAGGCTGGACAAATGCTTACGCAGTGGTTTTGCCAGCGTTGAAGAACACCTCTTGAGAACAATGTCACTCATTGGCAGCATCGAATTAACAGCAAACTGTGCTGCTAGCACAACGGGCGTAGTACCCGACGATGACGTAGTGTTGGGCACATTATTAATTTTTTACGCGTCGAATATGTCCGTTACAGGTTTTTCCGGTTTTCCTCACTTGGGTTGGCTTTATAAATCCGGAAACTCACATCTTTGATCCTAATAATCTCTTTGCAGCTCACTTCAAACCTCGAGAGAAACAGGGATAAAATCAATTGAATAAATCTTATACCTTTTTTGTACAATGCCCTAAATTTTCCTCTCAATATCTTGTATTTTCATATTTTTATTTTTTTTTGTTTTTATTCAGTGGTCTGAATTGATTTGTATAAACTGAGATAAAGTAAGCTGTAAGATAATAAGGTTAACCAAATTCGCGTAACTCAATTTAAATACGTCAAATACGCAATAAATTTTTCAATAAATGCCAGATAAAAAAAAAAAAAACATTGGAAAAATGTTTCGTTTGAAGTTGTATACAAATACACATACCTTAAGTACTTTCAAAACACTTCAAAAGGGGTTCATAATACAACAATACGGAGTAACAAATTAGCCGAAAATACAAAAAAAAAACACAAATACGGGAACAAAGAAACTGGTGTGGTTTAAACCTTCTACAGCTTAACACTTTTTCCATTAAAATGTTTCAAAATAAAACTTTACCCGTACCAAACCTTTTTTCATGATAATTTATTTTGGTAAGGAATTTAAAGGACACTCAAACACACGCATTAAAGAAAAAATATCAACAATAAAATGAAAGCACCCAATTACTCAGAACAACACAAAATCCCAAAATTGCAAAGGGTGGGATTCCGGAAAATTGGAATGTAAACAATAGTGTTTCGGTTCGGTTTCGGTTCCTTCCACTCGTCGAGTCGCGTTACGTCGCGTGCGTCCTGTCGTTCGGTCCGTGCGTCAGTCGTAACTCGTAAATAAGGAAAGGAAAAAGATAGAGATAAGTATCCTTTATTTTATTTTTTCGCCTAGGAATTTTGGTGAAATGAAAATAAGGATGAGAAATGGCGTGCACAGAGTTATTTCAAAAACGAACAATTAGCATTTTACACATTTTGTGAATTCATTCATTTTGTTTGTATGTATTTGTGAAGGCTGAGATTGTATCTCATGTACAAAGCTTGAAATTAGACTTTTATAAAAGTGTTTTTAATTTGTACAGGTTTTGTAAATGGATAGATATTTTTGAATAAGGTGTTTATTAACAAGGGAAATACATTCTTAATATTTAAGACTTGAACTTTTTATGATTATACGTACAAAGGTTCAAATATTTATACGCGGTGATGCGTTTACAATAGAGACGATAAAGTTATGTTTTACATTGCGACAGTTTTCTTTATTTTGAAAGAAATGTATGTTTAATGAATCTGTTATATTCAGAAATTACTATAGGAATAAAGCATATTGTTAGGAAAAATTACTAAGTCAGTTACACAAGGTGGTTGAAGAATAATATGGGTCGAGTTTTTGGCAAAATTATCACAAATAAAGTGTGGAGAAATTAGAAGTCTATCTATCGACGATTTTATACGACAATTCTTTGATTTTAGCTGACTTGTGGCTCACTATAGTTAATGTTGATGGCCGTTTTGACCGTGCCAAGTTTCCAATGCGTTCTCGGTCCTCTTTGAATAGTTTCAGAAATAATACAAATGAAAAATATCTTTTAGCTGTTAATAAAACGTGTTATTTACATAAATTTAAGTAAATTTAAAAAATGTCTTCCTATTGAAATCCTTAAAAAAAATAATTAAAATTTCCGGGTATTTTTGGCCACTGAAGAATTTGAAAGAAATGTTTTATTTAGGATATATAGGTACATAAAAGTTCTGATCCTTCATGTTGGGGCTTTTTTTTTTGAAGAAAACGCTCTTGTTCGAAGAAAACTTTGGTAAAAATTCTTGAGATTCCTTTTTTTAACGAATGTTATATTCGACCATTCGCAGAAAAACTGAATTTAGATATTTATGATAAATAAAAATACATAAGTCTGGAATAAGACTAATGAGCACATTTTCAAATATGCATAGACAACTTGAATGCATTTTTCAGGGTGGGAAAACGATTTCCCACGTGGAACGGAAAATACAACTTGTACCATTATAAAATAAACACCGTTTTCGACAAAGGATTCGTTTTATTTTATTTTAACTAAAAGGCGGCTTACTTATTTACTTAAGGTGGAGCTAAGTTCCAGAGCGTACAAGGGCCTCAACCAACATGTGTCTCCAGCTGGATCGGTCCATAGCTAGCTGTCTCAGTTTCGCGCACCAAGTTGGTTAAGATTCTCTCCCACCTGCTCCACATGAGTCGCGGTCTTCCTCTACTCCACCATCCCTAGGGATTGGATTCGAAGACCTTCCGGGCTGGAACATTGACATCCATTCGCTCACATGACCCAGCCATCTAAGTCGTTGGACTTTTATTCTTTTAACTAGGTCAGTGTCGCTGTACAGCCCGTACAGTTCGTTGTTGTATATTCTCCTTGTCATCGAGTCTTATTTTTAAAATAAAACTTTTGGATGGCAACATTGTAATTGTCATGTCATAAGAATAATTGTCTCCCTTTCCAACGAAAGAGAAAAACAATTATAGACATTTGGCGCGCTTGATATCTACGACATTTTTAAGGTTATATTTAAAAAGGAATTTTGTTCAGTTGCTAAGAGCAAGTTGGAATTTGGTGGTTTTGTTAATCGCGTGACCAATTGTTAAAAAATAAAAATCACCCGTAGTATTTTTCTCTCAAAGCATCTTTCTTCGACAAGGTCCAGCCTCAGCGCTATAATTGCCTTCCAAGTCCAAAGAAGCAGCAATTTGCAAGACTTATTCTTCATTTGATTTCAGCGCTGGTGTCGTTTTCTGAGTTTAAAGCGGTGCTTAGGTAGACAAAGTCCTGCACTATCTCAAAGTTATGGCTGTCCATGGTTAAGTTTTGTCCAAGACCAAGACGTCGTCATTCAATGACTTTTTTGATGACAGCATAAACTTGGGCTTGCCCTCATTGACCACTAAACCAATCTTCTCCGCTTCTGTCATCGTATCCGAGTAATTGGATGGACCTTAGGAAGATTGTGCCATTAGTGTCGACGGTTGGGTTTTGCACAATTCTTTCCAAAACGATGTTAAAGAAGTCGCATGACGGTGCATCGCCTTGTCTAAAACCCTTTTTGACATCAAATGCATCGGTGAGATCTTTTCCAACCTTGATAGAGCAGCGTGCATTCTCCATCGTCATTCTGTACAAACGAATAGGTTTGGCAGGGATACCAAAACTAGACATTGCTCTGTGAAGCTCTTTTCTATAGATGCTGTCATACGCGGCCTTGAAATCGATAAAGAGATGGTCGGTATCGATGTGAAGTTCCTGGTCTTTATATAAGATCTGCCGTAATGTGAATATGTGGTCTCTGGTGATCTTTCCTGGTCTGAAGCTACACCTTTAAGGACCTATCAGGTTGTTCACGAACGGCTTCAGCAGTTCGCGTAATACGGCAGAAATGATCTTATATGCGATGTTCAAGAGTCTGATGCCTCTGTAATTGGCGCAATTTATAGGACCTCCTTTATTGTGTATTGGGCAAGCTATGCTGAAATTCCAGTCATCGAGCGTGCTTTCTTCCGACCATATTTTGCAGATGAGTTGCATGAGAGCATACTCTCTACCAAGCCCAAGTCATCGCCTGCTTCTCTGAATAATTGGGCAGCGATGTCGTCAGCAGAGAGAAAAAACTAATCAAGAGAGCCAAACTTCCTCGTCTCCGTCCCTTCGAAACCTCTTACTCTCATTTTTTATAGCGTGTTGAATTCGTATCGGTGTATACATGTTTTCACCTCGGAGAAGAGTACACAAAAAAACATCATTTCCGGGAAATGCGACATTTCTCATTTTTGTTTATTGATAGCCAAGAAGGCTATGTTTTTTAAAGTCTCATTATAATATTTGTAGTTCTTATGAATTTTTTTTTAATTTTGCTAACATCTTGTCGTGTTTATATCTACAAAAATACTCCTATAATTCAAATTAATTCTAGCAAAACATTTTTGTTTGTCAATAAATAACGGAAGAAGTTATACCGGTAGTTCGTGGTGAATTTGTTTTTCTCTTCTTTTTCTCTAAGTTACAGAAAGATGGCAGGAACAACCAAAACAAGAAAGGATGTGTGCAGAAAGTGTTTAACAAGGTTAAAGCTTTTTAGATTAGACTTTATTTGTATATATGAACGATTACATGTTTTTAATAAATGTATGTTATGTTTATTTCAATAGTAATACCACTAATAACTTAACTACTGTATTATCTAAAATATACTGCATTGAATTATTTTACATTGAATTATAAAAGGCGGAATTAATAAAGTTTTACAGTTTACCGGGAATATTTTTAAAAAATATACCATATCTTCGATATTTTCTGGAACTTAGTGTTAACGTAACATTTATCTTCCATGAATTATTTTTTCAGCTTTTTTATAGACCAAAAAAATCAATTATGAAATTTGGCTGCGATAATAATTACTTGAACACAGCATTTTCTATGTTTAAAGTCATTCAGGTTTAGCCCTTAACTTTGATTTGCATTTATTTATGAATAGCCTAAAAAGTTTAGCAAACATCTATGAATAAGCCACAATGCACTTTCAGAAAAACTGTAGTTAGAACTTTCCCTCACAGATTTTTCCTTGTCGCTATATAACTGAAAGATAAGATATAAATAGTTAGAACTGGAAAACTTATAAAAATGATGCATGAGACTTAAATTTTGGTTGAAGAACAAATTTGTATATTTTTTTCACAAAACCACTGAACTAGCGAGAATACAAATATTTTTACTTTTGTACAAAAGTACTTTTCGGCTTATGTACATAGTTAAGCCTTTAAAAGCAACACACTACCTTAGGGGAAAGCATTAAGAATAGCTTATCTTATCACCTATTCACAAACCTTATGCAATGAAAATTGGCAACAGAAGTAACAAGTTGACGGTCTTTTTATTTAGTGTCTACTTAAATCACTTATTTTCAGCATTTTGGAAATGTCGTGAGTAATGTAAAGAAAATAAACAACGAGTACACACAAATAAAATAGGAATGGAAAAAAGAGATGAGTATATAAAAATGTTTTCAATGTTCCATGTTTACATTCTGTAACTCTCGTTTTCAATGTTCCTGCAACTCTCGCATCGACAAAATTAAGTCGATAAACTCTGAAAATTGAAACAAATCTCAGTTTTTTTTGCATCTTTCAACGGTCTGAGCGAAAATTAAACGCATAAACGCAGCTAATAAGACAAATAATAGTTGTAGTGCTTTCAGAGTTTTATGTTTCTAGGTCCTAATTCTCATTGGACTGTTGCACCACATAATTTATTTTACTTACTTAATGATTAAAACTGACTTCAAATAACTAACTAATATTTATCTAAATGCGTAATTTAGAATTGTTTCTAAATCTTCATTGTTCTGGCACCTAACAAGAGTAAATAATTTCACTTCATATTCGAATGATATTACTCTCAAATGAACACAATGAGAGTACCAAAAAGTTGTTCATACACAATTTTGAATTTTCTTTGAACACCTCTGAACAGCTGACTACATCCGCCATTTTTCAAAATTGGTCGCCATTTTTCAAAGGTGGTGAGCAGAGAGAAAAGTTTTTTCTCTCTCGTGGTGAGTATGTGCACAAACTTGCATAAGTATTTGTTTCCCACATTTTTTTTATATGGAGTTAATACATATGCAAGTTGGTGGCCAAATCACAGCTTGTAGGCAAAAAGAGAGCAACCGTCGAAGTTGGTTCTCTCTATTAGTTCTTTCTCGATGGTTACGGATGCTGTAAGAATGGAAGGGTATTTTGCCGAAAATAATATACCATATCTGAATTATTATTTCAAATTAAAGTATTCTACCCTTCAAACCGTTTATTCGCCCTTTTTATCAAATTTGATTCTTTCCTTATGAATATTGAAAAATGTTCCTTCTTTTGTCTACAAGTTTAAACTGTCATCAAATGAGGTAACATATACAACAAAAAACAAACAAATGAAATATCCTTAATCCATAATCTATAATCTAAATGCAAACGTCTCACAACCATTAACGTTTTAATACTCATCAATATTTCTTTATCAAAGTCACTTCTCAAATTAATTGATTGCAAACATCCTTTCCTGGCTGCCTTTGACTGCTCAATAGCACTCCAATAAAATGTCCCTCTCAATTTAACTCCTACTATCAAATCGAGTCGAGAAATTCCAAGTATTTCAGTTTCACAACCTTAAGTTTACTTTAGACAACACTCGATGTCGTTCTCAGAAAACCTGAATTACTGGCTATCACCCACCACCACCACCACCTATCAAAACAGAGAGAAAGAATAAACGCCTTATCCGCCGTCCGTTCATTGATGGGAGTTTTTCAATATTATAAGGATAGTCAGGTGGAATGTATCCCAAAAACCTTAACGGCGTTTTCCCGCCCATACTTTATGACTTCCAAGACAGAAATCATTCAAAAGCATAAGCATTAGCATCTCGTAAGCATATTCAAAGGGAATTGATAGCACAAAGTGTTTCTTTAAAATACACCGTTATTGGATTAGGTTACCCAGGAGGATTCCTAAAGCTATTTTCAGTCTTTGGTGTAATTATATATATGTATATGTTCGTATATTGTGGGAACAGAGCTGTATATGTTAGATTAATTCCATATCATCTGCCTACTTTCAAGATGAGATAAAACTCATTCCTATTTTCGTCCATTGATATAATAATTATTATATTAATATTTTTCTGAAGGAAATGGGATCTAATCCAAAAAAGGAATCTTAAATGTTCAATGAGCATTTCTAATGCTATTTTTGGTGTAATGATATAGGATTTTCTAAGAATGTTATTTTTTGCTTTAAGCGTTTTTCATAGAAGGTAATTATTCCCGTAAGAACATAAACTGCTTAAGAATTCCCCAAGCACCGATGCACACCCTGTAGAGACGAAGAATCTAATCTGATCGTGGGTCGGCCCTGAAGGAGTATTGGGGGAATGGGAATTGTACTTCGGTTAATTTCTTCTTGAGATCAATGTGTCCAGATCGTAGGGGGCCAAGTTTCCCAAATCAATTTTCCCAAAATCCATGACTCCAAACAAGATATTTTCCCCAATTGTTTCTTCCAAAAAATTGGTGTCCCAATACAATTTTTGGCTCAACTTTCTATTAGCGCAGGACGAATTTCGACACGTGTTTTTTTTATTTGATAGATATACTTACTTAACATTTATTCCTATATTGAATTAATTTTCAAAGTTTACCTTTTCACATACAACACACACAAAAATGGTTGATGTTGTTTTTTTTGTTTAGTATTGCCATACTTGATTTATTTTTAACTTCCCATAGGAAGTTATTGTAATGGGTCCGATTTTTCAAATTGAAAATTTTGACATTTCTCGACGTTTCAAGGTCCCTAGAGTCGAAATAAAAGATTTTAAGAAAGATGTCTGTGCGTGCGTGCGTACGTACGTTCATACGTCCGTACGTTCGCGACGTATTTTCGTCGTCCATAGCTCAAGAAGCAGAAGAGATATCGACATCAAATAAATTTTGTTACCAATACAGATAATAAGGCAGAAAGATGCAGAAAGGGCTCTCAAGAAAACTGCGTGGGTGGTTAAAAAAAAGGTGAAAATTTTGGTTAACCCTAAATATCTCACGAACCAATGACCCTATAGAGACTTGAATTAAATTTTATATTATAAAGGGTGTCCAAAAATTAACGCAAGATTTGAATTTGCCGCCATTTGTGCAGTGAAGTGTTGGCAACCCTGAAAAAAAAGCAATTTGACAGCTAACAGTATAGGGTTATTAAAAATGGAGCGTTACACGAGAGAACAACGTGTCTTCATTATTAAAGAATATTTCAAAAATAGTGAAAGCTTGGCGGCTGCAGTTCGAAAATTTCATACAAAATATGGTCGGAATAGTGTTTTAACTTCGTCAACTGTGAAGAGATTAATTGAAAAATTCATGGAGACTGGATCCGTTGGAGACGCCAAACACACTGGTCGTCCAAAAACAAGCCGTTCAAATGTGAATGTCGAAGCAGTGCGTGAGAGTGTTGCTGACAATCCAGGAACCTCAATTCGACGTCGTGGACAAGAATTGCAAATTTCAAGAACCTCTCTACAGCGTATACTCACCAAAGATCTGTGTCTTCATGCTTACAAAATTCAATTAACACAACAATTGAAGCCTAATGACCATGGACAGGGAAGAGAGTTCGTTGAATGGATTATTGAACATCAACAAATGGACCCTGATTTTTCGACCAAATCATCCTAAGCGATGAAGCACATTTTCATCTTGATGGCTTTGTCAATCGCCAAAATTGCCGCATTTGGGGTTCGGAGAACCCACATGTGATTGTCGAAAAACAAATGCATCCACAACGCGTGACTGTATGATGTGGATTTTGGGCTGGAGGCATAATTGGGCCATATTTTTTTGAAAATGATGCTGGTCAAGCAGTGACTGTTACTGGTGCTCGATATCGCGACATGATTACACAGTTCTTTCTGCCAAAATTGGATGATATTGATGTGTCCAATATGTGGTTTCAACAAGACGGTGCCACATGTCATACAGCCCGTGAAACAATTCAATTACTGCATGAGACATTTCCAGGTCGTGTACTCTCTCGTTTCGGTGATCAAAATTGGCCTTGATTTAACACCATTAGACTTCTTTTTATGGGGTTAAATCACAAGTCTATGTCAACAAGCCCACAACCACCCGTGCATTAAAGGAGGAGATTCAACGCTGCATCAACGAAATTCAGCCACATTTATGCAGAATGGTCATGGAAAATTTCAACAAAAGAGTGCGCATGTGCATGCAAAGCAGTGGAGGCCATTTGTCCGATGTGTTATTCCATACATAACCCTATCCTATGTACTTTACGAGTCAATAAAAATATAACTATCAAAAGACTAAAAACGGCGTTTTCTATTTAATTCAAATCTTGCGTTAATTTTGGGACACCCTTTATATTGTAATGTAAGAAAATAGAGTACCCGTGTGTAACGGAATAGCTGTTCTCATCCCACTACATTGCGATGTTCTGCATCTTCAGTGAATACCTCTGAACCACAGGATTCTCAAAGATCCTCACAGAAGGTGGAATAAGTTGTCCAATCGGCAGAGTGCTGGTAGGCACGCTAGCGAAGGCCATTAGGCTTGCTCGTCGGAGGGGTGGGGTCTTGCACACGCCACTGGACCGCCGTTAACCTATAAACGTGCCTAAATAACTAACTAATTAAAAGAAAAAAAAAGAAAACTGCTACACCCAAGTCACTAATTTGTTCAACAACACTTCTTTCTGGAGCTATGAGATGGGCTTAGCTCCCAAGTGTGACCCTCCCACTGTTTAATACACTAGGTAGAAACGCCATGGTTACCGCACCACTCAAAATTATTCGCGATAACCCCTAAAGCGAAGTCAAATTAAATTTAAATTTGACTTAGCTCTTCACCGTCTATTCTTCCCCTTGTCATTCCACTTTCCTAAGCTCACTCTCGTAACCTTACTCGCACGACATTATTTATGTTAACAACACGCAAAATTTCATAATAAGTCCAACATGGTAAATTTTATTTAAAAAGAAATTATAAATTGAAATATGTATTATGATTATAGAGTTCATAGAATCTTACATATTTAGTTCCTATAAATTCAAGTCAGTTCGTTCATGATCTCAGTTATCGTTAAATGAAAATTGAGAAAAAAAAAATTAAATAAAAATTAAAGTTAAGTTACAATCAAAGGTTCATTGACACTCTGTACTTCTCTCATGAAAGTCTTAGTAAAGATTATTATAAAAAAAAAAAAAAAAGAAAAACAAACAAGCAAATTATGATCGGTATCACTCAAGATCTTTAGGGTTTATGTTCGTATCATTAAAAAAAACTACGCAATCGTACATACATTCACCTTTTTCATCTGCTTAATGTATGTTGACAGTCTGTTAAGTGTATGTTATTGATCTTATAGTTTTATGGTACTGACCTCGCTCAATAACTTTCCTGTTAGTTCAATAGCAACTGTAAAACGTTGTTCCTATTCATCCATATGATCGAAAATTACATATACATAAAATCTTAATAGTTAAGACTCACCGCAATCTCTCCTCCAGCGAAGTAGTGCGCACGACTTGTTGGCGGGTAAGACGAAAATTTGAGCTATTTGTTAAATTTGGAAAAAAAAATTAAGTTTAACATATGAATGTATACGAGAGCATCAGGAATGAGGTGAAATTAATACTTAACTTGAGTGATTACGATATGGGAGTTTCATACATATCATGTAAGAATTCTACAAAAAAAATATATTCAGAATAGTCGAACTCTGGGAATTCGATGACGATGATGTTTATGCGGATGGTGATGATGGAACAGTTAAGATGATAATTTTTTGTTTTGTTGAGGTAGGTCATATAGGTAGGTAACGTGGCAGGTAAGTATGAGTATATTTATATAGTGGAATATGATCTTGCATATATTCGATGGAGCACATTCACATATATATACAATTAGCCTAAATCGTGGTTGAGTAGCAGCTTCTACTTAGGGCTCCTGTATTGTATTGTGAAGTTGCCTTCAGTTGTCCACTTTCGGTTTCTTAAAACATACACTCCTTCGGTTCTTTTTTTAAAAAAGGTCGCTGGCTGGTCGAACGTGCGTCGACGACGACCAGGGCCGGCCCAAGCCAAACTTGCGCCCTGTGCAAGATTTGTAGAAAGCGCCCCTTTTTTATATTTTTTTTTACACATAAACTGATACACAAGCATAAGCCTTTCCCAGATTACCCAGGAGGTAGACTTTCAATGCGTTTTTTTTTTTATTGAGGTATCCCCAGGAGGCCTAAACCATTAAACTAAAACGCAGCGAAGAAATGAGCAGAGGGGAAACTTTTAAACTTGGAAACTTACTTTTCTGGCCTTACATTTTGCAAGTTCAGAAATGAGATCATCAAAGTCTAAAGAATTTAATAATTTCTTTTCAATGGACATTATAGATAAACCTACCAATCTCTCTTGAGTCATGGTTGTCCTAAGATAATTTTTAATAATTTTAAGTTTAGAAAAACTACGTTCTCCTGAACGTTCTCCGTGACCGGGATTGTATTAAGGATTTGGAGAGCAGTTACTAAATTCGGAGCAAAATCTTCAAGGTTTGAACTAAAAATAAAATTTAACATATCTAAACTTGAGCTTTGTGGCGTAACAAGCTGGGATATTACGGTTAACTCTTGAAACAATTCTTCTCCATCTAAATATTTAAAACTACTTTATGTTAAAACATTCTGCAAATTAAGGCATGAAGCACGTACATTTTTATTTTTTAAACATTCGCTTATGTTACTCAAAAATGTAAAATTGATACTATACGTATCAAACCTTTCAAGTATTTGAAAAAAAAAAATTCAACTTTGAATCTTTGTTTCGGCTAATATAGTTTCAGGACATTCATCAGCATAAAGTATTTTTCTCCGTTGAGATCGCAATGATGAAGCTACAAGAAACATATTTGGTATTTCTAGGGAACTAGCAATACGCTCGGTTAATTGAACATACCTACTCATTAAATTTTTCATCGGAACGCATTAAAATCAAACTGTTTTTTGTATTTTCTAAAACTGTTATGCCAGTTGACAGATTAACGGACGGACTTTGCAAATATTTACTAGTTTAATTTATATTTTCTAAAATATCAAACCAAATTAGCAGGCAGCAAATAAATGTAAAATCAAAAATTTTATTTCCTAACGATTCTGCAATGGTTTTTGCCTCTAGATTTCTTAATTCTATAGGGCTTCATATATTTCTTGAATTGAAAAACAAACAAACATTGAATTGTATCGAAAATTTTAACTGCATAAAATGAGAACCGAGCAGCATCATTAACCACTAAATTTAAGGAATGCGGGCAACATGGAACCAAAAATGCTCTTGGTTCCAGGGTTCGAATTCGATTCTGAACACCCGCTTCTTTTCCTTTCATATTCATATTTGAACCATTATCATAACTTTGGCTTGTCTTGTCTTCGAAATACGTCACTTCTATTAAAAACTGGTAGCTATTTATTTAATATTAATTAACCAACAAAGCGAAAAAACATTGAAACAATCTGCATTCTGCACCAGACTAGATATACATTAAAAGTAGCCGTTACAATAGTCATTAACTTTCAAACAAAAAAAAACAAACTGCCTGCGCAAGAACAATTCGACTCCAAATAGAATCTATGCTCCTTTTCCATTCTATTAAAAATTTCATCTCCTGTAATCAGGCACTTAACTCTTACACAGTGTGCAATAAGAAAACCTGCACGCTCTGATCCATATGATTCCGTATAAATAAGTTTTTTTTTAAATATCTCCCATGTTAGTTTCGATACTCAGTGTGCAAAAAAGAAAACTTGCACATCCATTCACCATTATTTGTAGCAAAGGCACCTACCTACCTAATTTCCAAATATATCACCCTGTTCATACAAGAGAAAAAATCTCAACACAAAAAAGTTCCATGCCACCTCATATGTGCAAGATATATTTTATGCACACCGAGTCCCAAAATTAACATAGAGAGTATGACGAAGCAAAATACTTATTCATATTGAATCGTATGGGCTAGAACGTGCAGGTTTTGTATCACGCATAGTACCCTGTATGTGAGACTCACATGAGACATTGTGAGTTCTCATCTACAAAGAAAACAACAAAAAAATGTCTCTGAAAAAAGAGAGCAGGTAGGTTCCTGTATTCTGTGCTACCTTCTACTACAAATCAAAGACACAGCAAACAGCATATATTTTTTTTGTTGTTTTCTTTGTAGATGAGAACTCACAATGTCTCATGTGAGTCTCACATACAGGGTACTGTGCATAGAGGAAATATATTATCTAGAGTCCCGACTTAATGGGTTTGCTCTCTTTCGGCCTACAAACTAAATTGAGCGAATTTTGCCCATTAGCATAAGCATGTGTTAGTTGTCCCGTGCATTTCTAATGGGAAAATGCAGATTCTATGTAGTTGTTACGGGCTTTTAAGAGAGTTACCTCAAACAAAATTTGAGGGTGTTTCAGGCAAGACGGGTACCAGTCGGGACTCTAGATAATATATTTCCTCTATGGTACTGTGCGTGATACAAAACCTGCACGTTCTAGCCCATACGATTCAATATGAATAAGTATTTTGCTTCGTCATACTTCTATGTTAATTTTGGGACTCGGTGTGCATAAAATATATCTTGCACATATGAGGTGGCATGGAAATTTTTTGTGTTGAGATTTTTCCTTTTTTTCTCTTGCATGGAACTTTTCTGTGTTGAGATTTTTTCTTTTTTTCTCTTGTACGAGCAGGGTGAAATATTTGGAAGTGAGGTAGGTAGGATTTTTAGTTCTGCGATATTTTGAGTTAAATTTTCATTGAATGCAACAATGAAAGTGATGTTAGTTAGTGCGCAAGAGATAACTTAGGACAGTTGTGATGGATGTTTTTTTGAGATTATTTTAAGAATGTTTGTAGTTAAAGAATGGCAAATATGTAGTAGTACATATTTGTTTGCAAGATCAGATTACATTTTCTTGCTCCTGGCAATGCGCCCCCAGAATTCTGCGCCCTGTGCATTTGCACATCTTGCACATATGCTTTGTCCGGCCCTGCATGCCACCTCATATGTGCAAGATATATTTTATGCACACCGAGTCCCAAAATTAACATAGAAGTATGACGAAGCAAAATACTTATTCATATTGAATCGTATGGGCTAGAACGTGCAGGTTTTGTATCACGCACAGTACCCTGTATGTGAGACTCACATGAGACATTGTGAGTTCTCATCTACAAAGAAAACAACAAAAAAATGTCTCTGAAAAAAGAGAGCAGGTAGGTTTCTGTATTCTGTGCTACCTTCTACTACAAATCAAAGACACAGCAAACAGCATATATTTTTTTTGTTGTTTTCTTTGTAGATGAGAACTCACAATGTCTCATGTGAGTCTCACATACAGGGTACTGTGCGTGATACAAAACCTGCACGTTCTAGCCCATACGATTCAATATGAATAAGTATTTTGCTTCGCCATACTTCTATGTTAATTTTGGGACTCGGTGTGCATAAAATATATCTTGCACATATGAGGTGGCATGGAACTTTTTTGTGTTGAGATTTTTTCTTCTTTTCTCTTGCATGGAATTTTTTTGTGTTGAGATTTTTTTCTTTTTTTCTCTTGTACGAACAGGGTGAAATATTTGGAAATGAGGTAGGTAGAATTTTTAGTTCTGCGATATCTTAAGTTAAATTTTCATTGAATGCAACAATGAAAGTGATGTTAGTTAGTGCGCAAGAGATAACTTAGGACAGTTGTGATGGATGTTTTTTTGAGATTATTTTAAGAATGTTTGTGGTTAAAGAATGGCAAATATGTAGTAGTACATATTTGTTTGCAAGATCAGATTACATTTTCTTGCTCCTGGCAATGCGCCCCCAGAATTCTGCGCCCTGTGCATTTGCACATCTTGCACATATGCTTTGTCCGGCCCTGGTGAAAGCCAATGAACACCTACAACTCCTTTCTATCCCTTATTTTTTAACCATAGAATGAAAAAACTCGTAATATGAAGAATGTATTCATAAAACTGAGGAAATATATTTATCTTACTGATTAAATCGTTCATCAGAATACAAATAATAAATTGGATACTGATATTGATGACATTTATTTATCATATTTATGAATTCCGTAATAGAAAAACTATGAATACAAATTTTTGAATAAGTTTTGATGGAGATTCGTTAAGAAAAATACCATTACATTGACAGCTGCAATTCTGCTTAAGAACATGTCTATAAGTTTAAAAAATGCATGAACATTATGTACCTACCTATTAAGTTATTTGAATTACTTTTAAGTCCTGTGTAGGTCGAGATTTTTGTATTATTAATTACTATTATCAATTTCATTCTTAGAAATGGAAACCATTTAATAACGAGTGCATCAATATTTAATGCACCGAGCATTAGTTACATCAATTTAGATGCTATTACCCAGCGCCGGCCCCAGCCAAACTTGCGCCCTGTGCAAGATTTGTAGAAAGCGCCCCTTTTTTATATTTTTTTACACATAAACTGATACACAAGCATAACCCTTTCCCAGATTACCCAGGAGGTAGACTTTCAATGCGTTTTTTTTATTGAGGTATCCCCAGGAGGCTTAAACCATTAAACTAAAACGCAGCGAAGAAATGAGCAGAGGGGAAACTTTTTAACTTGGAAACTTACTTTTCTGGCCTTACATTTTGCAAATTCAGAAATGAGATCATCAAATTCTAAAGAATTTAATAATTTCTTTTCAATGGACATTATAGATAAACCTACCAATCTCTCTTGAGTCATGGTTGTCCTAAGATAATTCCTAATAATTTTAAGTTTAGAAAAACTACGTTCTCCTGAAGCTACCGTGACTCGTGACCGGGATTGTATTAAGGATTTGGAGAGTAATTACTAAATTCGGAGCAAAATCTTCAAGGTTTGAACTAAAAATAAAATTTAACACATCTAAACTTGAGCTTTGTGGTGTAACAAGCTGGAATATTACGGTTAACTCTTGAAACAATTCTTCTCCATCTAAATCTTTAAAATTACTTTATGTTAAAACATTCTGCAAATTAAGGCATGAAGCACGTAGGTACATTTTTATTTTTTAAACATTCGCTTATGTTACTAAAAAATGAAAAATTGATACTATACGTATCAAACCTTTCAAGTATTTAAAAAAAAATTCAACTTTAAATCTTTGTTTCGGGTCTAATATAGTTTCAGGACATTCATCAGTATAAAGTATTTTTCTCCGTTGAGATCGCAATGATGAAGCTACAGGAAACATATTTCTAGGGAACTAGCATTACGCTCGGTTAATTGAGAATACCTACTCATTAAATTTTTCATCGGAACGCATGAAAATCAAACTGTTTTTTGTATTTTCTAAAACCGTTATGCCAGTTGACAGATTAACGGACGGACTTTGCAAATATTTACTAGTTTAATTTATATTTTCTAAAATATCAAACCAAATTAGCAGGCAGCAAATAAATGTAAAATCAAAAGTTTTATTTCCTAACGATTCTACAATGTTTTTTGCCTCTAGATTTCTTAATTCTAAAGGGGCTTCATATATTTCTTCTTAATTTGTTTTTAAAGGCCTCAATGCATCTAACCTGCTCTCTCATCTTGTCTCAGAAGGGGGTTTCAAAGTATGACTTGGGATTTTTTTCTTATAAATATCCCACCTCGTTGTGGAACTTTAAAAAAAGTTATACAAACATTGAATTGTATCGAAAAATTTAACTGCATAAAATAAGCACCGAGCAGCATCATTAACCACTAAATTTAAGGAATGCGGGCAACATGAAACTAAAAATGCTCTTGGTTCCAGGGTTCGAATTCGATTCTGAACACTCGCTTCTTTTCCTTTTATATTCGAACCATTATGTATGTATGTATGTATGTATGGATGTACTTTATTGAGATTTTTTTTTACACTTATGATTCTTAATTCTATGTACCTATACTATACATAGTTATTTCAATAGCTTGTTATTAATTTGCCGACTTAGAATTGGTCAGGCTACACAGTTTTTATTTTATATTAATTTAGTTTATTTTTGTAAAGCACATTAGTTGTTTCTTAGACACAGTCTCTTAGTTATATAAAATTACGTCCACATTGCAACAATCTGCATTCTGCACCAGACTAGATATACATTAAAAGTAGCCGTTACAACAGTCATTAACTTTCACAAAAAAAAAAAAAACTGCCTGCGCAAGAACACTTCGACTCCACATAGAATCATCCCTCTTTAATTTTTAAGCTCTATGCTCCTTTTCCATTCTATTAAAAATTTCATCTGTAATCAGGCACTTAACTCTTACACAGTGTGCAATAAGAAAACCTGCACGCTCTGACCCATATGATTCCGTATAAATAAGTTTTTTTTTTAAATATCTCCCATGTTAGTTTCGATACTCAGTGTGCAAAAAAGAAAACTTGCACATCAATTGACCATTTGTAGCAAAGACACCTACCTACCTCATTTCCAAATATTTCACCCTGTTCGTACAAGAGAAAAAATCTCAACACAAAAAAGTTTCATGCAAGAGAAAAAAAGAAAAAATCTCAATACAAAAAAGTTCCATGCCACCTCATCTGTGCAAGATATATTTTATGCACACCGAGTCCCAAAATTAACATAGAGAGTATGACAAAGCAAAATACTTATTCATATTGAATCGTATGGGCTAGTACGTGCAGGTTTTGTATCACGCACGTACCTGAATGTGAGTTCTCATCTACAAAAAAAAACAACAACAAAAATATATGGAGTGTCTTTGATTAGTATTTGTACTTTGTAGTAGATAGAAAGTAGCACAGCAACCTACCTGCTCTCTTCTTTCGGAGACATTTTTTTGTTGTTTTCTTTGTAGATGAGAACCAGTGCTGCCAGAAACAATGTTTTAACATTATTTTCATGTTTTTTGAACCCAAAAATGTTTAAATGTTTTCGAGTCCAAAATAATGTTTTTTTTCTATTTCAAATAAAATATTATTATTTCTTATGATCGCTTCGTAAAAAACACGTTTAACTTACCCTACAACCTAGAAACCATGAACACGACTTTATTTATTTCAAATAAACATAGCTAAATTGGCGCTTTGTCTCAAAAGCACAACTACATTTTTGTTTCTGTAAGGTTTAAGATTTCTACAGATCTTCTTGACAGGTACTACAGGAATATCTACAACAAAGAGTTCAAATAAAAAATTAAGTACTTATTTATTTCTTAAGAAATTTTTGTACTAGTACCTAAGGACCTGTATTTGTATATTTAATTAAATAAATTAAGTTATTCCTTTTCAATTATTTATTTAAAAGAACTCATACAGTGCCAAAAAAGTAATGTATCACTACATTCTATGTATATTTAATAATTTTAGTATCATAATTTATTTTAATTTTATTCCTTCCATTTTTGTTGTTTTAATAATAAAATACTCCTAATAATTATTTGAAAATATTTGTTTCACTTGTCACTAGCCGAGATGTGGTGTCAATTTTGTTTAAAATCTTTTTTTTTTTCTGGTTTAACTATTTTCCAACGAAAAAAAAATGTTTTTTAGCTAAAATAATGTTTTTTATAATGTTTTTTTAAATTTCTGAGTGGCAGCACTGATGAGAACTCACATTCAGGAACGTGCGTGATACAAAACCTGCACGTACTAGCCCATACGATTCAATATGAATAAGTATTTTGCTTTGTCATACTTCTATGTTAATTTTGGGACTCGGTGTGCATAAAATATATCTTGCACAGATGAGGTGGCATGGAAATTTTTTGTGTTGAGATTTTTTCGTTTTTTCTCTTGCATGGAACTTTTTTGTGTTGAGATTTTTTCTCTTGTATGAACAGGGTGAATGGTGAAATATGTATTTGGAAATGAGGTAGGTAGGATTTTTAGTTCTGCGATATTTTGAGTTAAATTTTCATTGAATGCAACAATGAAAGTGATGTTAGTTAGTGCGCTAGAGATAATTTAGGACAGTTGTGATGGATGTTTTTTTGAGATTATTTTAAGAATGTTTGTGGTTAAAGAATGGCAAATAGTAGTACATATTTGTTTGCAAGATCAGATTACATTTTCTTGCTCCTGGTAATGCGCCCCCAGAATTCTGCGCCCTGTGCATTTGCACATCTTGCACATATGCTTTGTCCGGCCCTGACGACGACACACGTGGCCTTGGTACACGATCGAAGGCACCAGCCAGCAGGTGTTTTATGAAAAATGTGATTCGTTTTCCTATGAGCATATACGAGCAGTTAAATTAAAGTTATCAAAAAAAACAATTTTTGATAGGTTACCTTTTAAGATTTTGTTCAACTTTTGTCTGACTTTGATCAGACGAAAAGATCTCTTCGTGTTTCTATACGTATGAGAGTTAAATTTCCTTCTGATTCCTGGTTTTGGCTCAGGATTTGGGGATTTGTGCTGGGCGAGCCAGGCGTCTTCGTACAGCCCTAGACACGGACGGTGTCTGACGGTCACAGGTCAAGGCGCGGACGGACTTTTCACGCTAGTAAATATCGTTGTCTGATGTTATAAAAACAGAAAAACTACGTCAAAGCACACACTTTCGATACACTATACCTTTTCGTCTATCCCCGATTGTATGAAGGGGTCAAGACGTTTCGTGTTGGTACACTTTCCAATTGATTATTGTTCCCCTGGCCTAGTTTTGCAACGCCTCTGTACAGCCTATGGCACGAAAGGTGTAATCAGGCCACAGCCTTAGGCACCGTCAGTATGTGACGGCCGCAGGCCAAGACGCAGACGGACTTCACTAGACCCTTTGCAGACAACGAGGCGGACGGACACGGCTCGTATAATATATAGCCAAAAATTATATGCGTTTTTTGTTATCAAACTCCCTCGAGGAACCTCGCGTCTTTAATCGCTTAAATGCGAAGTAAATCGTGGTTATGATTTTAATTTATTCAATTTAATTGAATTATAGAAAAAAAAAGTTAATTTTGCCACCCAGTCGGGTATTTCTAGGCGTTTGCTATCAATCTGACAGGTCTTCACAGGCTGGTGGTCTGGGTGGAAAAGGAAGTAAGTTCACCATGTCTAATCGAGCATGGTCAGCTGGTATGACGTGAGATCGAAACGACATTTCGAGAAGTCAAAAATTGAAACAAACATTTAACGAAACTATACAGTGGCAGAGTTCAGCATGTATAAATGGTAAATCATAGTCTAGCAAAAATAAAAAAAATTCTGTGATGTAGTGGCCCATACACAACTTTTCTATTTGTGGTATTTATACCTGAAATGGGAAAGAAAATGCCACTAATGCTTGTTTAAAATTGAAAATTATCTTTCGTATGGTTAATCTACTCGCGAATATCTTTAGCATGTAGTACGCCTAAACTATTGCCACTTAAGTCGGTCAACTCATATAAGCTGTTTCCTAGTATGTTTTTCACTCTTGCCGGTATAAATTTTGGGCATAGCTTGGCGTTCCTATTTTTAGTCGCATCGCTAAGGATAAAATTTCGCTTAAATACTTTTTGGCCTATCTTGTAAAGTCGACCCTTACTCCTGAGGTTGTAACTTTTTTCATAATTTTTGTGCGACTGCGCTAAAGATTCTTTTACCCGTTTATGAATGATATTCATTTTTGCTGACTGGGGTATAATAGTAAATTCCGGATTTTTTAGGTTTTTAAGCTTTCTAAGCAATGCATAATCTGTGCCATGTTCAATTCTACCCTGGCCAAAGAGAGCTTCGTGAGGCGACATACCAATCGCCGAATGTATGGTTGAACGTAATGAGCTAACAATGGACTGTAAATGTTGGTCCCAATGGGATTGGTCTTTGCCTAAGTACGACCGAATTGCGGCGAGGATCGAGCGGTTAACTCGTTCACTGGCATTAGATTGTGGTGCATATGACGCCGTTTTTATATGCTTTGTTCCATAGCTTATAAGAAATCTTGTAAAGTCTTTACCTATGAACTGCTTACCGTTGTCTGACAGTAACGATTCAGGCACGCCGAATATTGAAAAAACTTCATCCTCCAAAAATCTAACCGCAGCTTCCCCTGTGGCTTTTCTTAAAGCTTTGACCAACACGAATTTAGTCAGTTGGTCTAGACAAACTATTATGTGGGTATTACCTTTTTTCGACCTTGGGTATGGACCCAAAAAATCAACATACACATGTTGAAAAGGCCTATCGACTATAAAAGCCTGTCCCATTGGTGGTCTGAGAATGGAATTCGGGGCTTTGGACGTCTTGCATACGTTACACTCGCCGACGAACGTTTTAACTTGAGCCGCCATATTAGGCCAGTAAAAACGGTCGCGTAGACGATACAACGTCTTGGCTATCCCGCCATGTGATGCTTTTGGAGGTTCATGGGCTAGTTGAATCAGACTAAGTGTTAGCATCGAAGGGATCCAGAGCTTCCAAATGCGGTCATCTTCTAAAGGATCACCGGTGCAAGGCTTCATTTTTTTATAAACAAAACCATCTGACACACGTAGGTCGGGAAGCTGGTTTTGATTTGTCTCAATGGTTTGAATTAAGCCTTTATATTCGTCAGACTGAAACACTGGATCTTTAAGATCAATATGGAGAACATCTGATGTATTTGGTCTATCTTTGTCAAACTTAATCTCATCGACACTGTAGATACGCGAAAGAGCATCTGGAACCACATTTTGTGTCCCTTTTCTGTGCTCTATTTCAAACGAGAATCGTTGGAGGCGAAGACTCCATCGTGCTAAACGTCCGTTCAAGTCTTTTTGATTCATAAGCCAGCGCAAACTGGCATGGTCGGTTATGATAGTGAATTCCTGACCCTCTACGTAAGATCTAAATTTTTCTACTCCTAGAACTGCTGCTAAGCATTCTAGCTCAGTGATACTATAATTCCGCTGTGCCGATGAAAGTTTGTGCGAAAAATAATAAATTGGTCTTTCGACGCCGTTTTCGTCTTCCTGACACAAGACACTTCCTACTCCTGTCGTAGATGCATCACAAAGAATCCTGAAGGGTTTTTGAAAATCTGGGTTAACTAGGATAGGTGCCGAAGTTAAAGCCTGTTTGAGTTCCTCAAATGCTTTTAAAGCTTCCGGCGAAAAATTAAAAGTTTTACTCTTTTTGAGTGTGTCGGACAGTGGAGAAGCTAGCGATGAAAAATTGTTGACAAATCGCCTATACCAACCAGATAAACCCAAAAATCGTCTAACCTGTCTTGCAGTCTTTGGTATGGGAAAATCCCTAATGGCAGATACTTTATCTGGATCTGTCTGGATACATCCACCCCCTATAATGAAACCTAAGAATTTTAATTCTTTAAAACAAAATTTGGATTTTGTTAAATTGATTGTTAAACCTACGTTTTTCAGAAGCATTGCCAGCTTAGCTAAAAGTGTCATGTGCTCTTCAAACGTCGATGAAACCACCAACAGATCGTCTAAATAAACATAAATGTGGTGTCTCAATTCATGCGGCACCACTTTGTCCATGAGTCTACAAAGCCTTTGTGCGGCGTTGCATAGGCCAAAGGGCATGACCGTGAATTGATATAAGGTTCTGCCAGGCACGGTAAACGCGGTCTTTTCCCTTGAGGATTTCTCCAGCGGTATCTGCCAGAACGCGTCCTTTAGATCCACCGTGGATATAAAATGCGTGTCTGTCTGGCGACTAAGCAGGCCATCAATATGATGGAGAGGATAGGCATCCTTTTTTGTAGCTTTATTTACTTTTCTGGAGTCGAGGCACAGCCTATTTTTGCCAGGCTTTTGTACCAGTACCATTGGAGAGCTCCAGGCACTTTGACTTTCTTCGATGACTCCTAGGGCTAGCATCCTATCCAACTCCTCATATATCAGAGCCTGTACCGCCGGAGATACAGGGTAGTGACGTTGCTTTACAGGCTCAGCATCACCTGTGTTTATTATGTGTTCTTCAAGCTTTGTTTTCCCAAGCCCATATTTAGCTGCGGATGGAAACGAGCTTATAACACTTTGAAGGCTTTTAGATTGATCTGCAGATAGTTCATGAGCATTTGAATCGCGAAAATTATCTAAATCTATTGGAGAAATTTCTGAGATAATCTGAGGTGCAATCTCAAAAGATTTCCAGAAATTTACACCTAGATACAATGGTTGTTCTAATGAAGGAACTAAATATAATGATATTTGCTTTGAAATTCCTTTATAGGTTATTAATGCTGTAAGTTCACCTATTATAGATTGTTTCTGACCACTAGCTGTTTTTACTTTTGAATTGAATGATTTAAAAGAAACACCCTCTGACTTAACAAGGTCGAGACATCCTGCCCCTAAACAGGTAATGCTTGCTCCGCTGTCTAGGAGTCCTAGCATTTTTTTGCCGAATATCGTAATGCTAGCGTATGGTCTTGGGTCATCGGTACTACAAAGTTTCGTTGCGCATATAGCTTGATGAACTTCTCGTTTTTTTCTAAATCTATCTCTAAGTTTAACAACACGATTTGAAGGCTTATTAAAAATACGGTCACGCACATCATAATAGTTTTTTAAACGCTCGTGTAATGATGGTAGTTTTTGGTAAATTTTCGGAGGCATTTCATCTTTCTTCACATTGAAATCGGTAGTTGGTCTTTTGCAAATTATGACATTTGAATTTGGTTTGAAATTATGGCTACAATCTTTGGACAAATCTGGTGAATCGGGAAAATCTGGGTTTGAAATGACAATCGATTTTGAAATATTTGAAGGACTGAAATTCTCAATAATGTTTTTTGATCCGGGTTCGATTGTGGAGGGCAAAACTCCCCGGTTGGATTGCCCCTGTTCCGGTTTCCCGTACATTTTGGACACTTTGGAGAGGTGGTGTTTTCCAACCCACACCGGAAACAAAATAAGTTCCTTTGTGCACTCGGGCATTGCTTATAGGAATGACCTTTTGTTTTGCAATTCCAGCAAACATATAAAATTAAATTTCTCGGCTGTGAGATAGCTTCGACAGCATCACCATCTTGATATTCGTCACTTCCTAAATCTATCTCATTAACTTTGGGCTTTGTGTAAGAGTTTGAGACCGGAAATGTTTTAGCTCGCAAACTTTCGTACTGACTAATGCGTTTCTCTATCGTACGACATACGTAAACCATTTCCGGCAAACTTTTCGTATAAAATGTGATTAAAAGTTCTCCTGTCTTTCTCTTCACATTTTGTTTAATGAGATCTATTAGCTCTTGAGAAGTTTTAGGCCTTTGCATACGTGAATTCATTTTCATAATATCTAAATAGAACTTGTCGAAAGTTTCGGTTGGACCTTGGCGTCGATCAAACATTTTCCTAGATATCTCGGTGTCAGTTTCTAGTCTTCTGTATTGCTCTAATAGCGCTAACTTTAAATGACGCCACGTTGCACCAGGATTGGATTTTAGGTAAATCCATAACCAGGTTTCTACTTCACCTGCGACAAAAATTTGAAAATGTAGGAAAATGTCATCCCACGATACTTTGTAGCAGGTCTTTAAACGATTAAGACGTAAAAGAAAATCTTCGATTGACATCTTCTCATTGTCAAATTTTAGACCCCATTTCTTAAAATCTATAGGTCGAGTCCACCCTGTTGGATTCGACACTTGATTACTTGAACCTGCGGAATTCAGATTTAAATTATCGAGCTGATTCATAAAATTTTGAAAATTTACACTTGGGTGAAAATTTTCTAAGTCTTCCCGAGTGCTTTCAGGTCCTTCGACAAAATGTCTATTTTGATTTCGATTTCTAGCTTGGTTTTGACTCTGGTTCGGATGTATATTAGTAGGGTTCCGAATTTCGTTTTGCTCTTGGTTTAGATTTTGAGGCTGATCTTGGTTTTGGTTCTGGCTATGGATTTGGTTCTGAATTTGGATTCGATTTTGGGCATTGTCTTCTTCATTTTGAATTTGGTTTTGAATTTGGTGAAGACCTACATTTAAAGTACTATGATCTATAGGAAATTGTACATTGAGATCATCAGAACCGTGCCGAGGTATGCCCATAGCTCTTAATTCTTCTCGAATGATTCTGCTTATGAGTTGGTCAGTTTTTTGTCTTTCGGCTGCATATTCTTCCTGACGAGTCTGAAGATCTTCAGCCCTTACTAGCCCTATTGAAGCGGTGACTACATTCTGAATGTACCGTTTAAGATTTTCGTCTTGAGATAGGTTTACCTGACGCGATCCGGAAGGAGGCGGATCAACAGGGTCTTGCAAATCATTTGTATTGCCTACGAGGTCATTAGATTCTTCGTCTTCAGCATTGTTTTTTCGCGTATTGCGATTTACGGCTTGAGATTTTGGTGGCATTTTGAAAAATGTATTAATTATTTGGTAAGTGTAAATGTGATTTCTTAGATGGGTTTTCTTACAACGTGAGGAAAATAAAAGTGGGGTATTCGTTTGGTTTGGAGTATAACTAAAAAAAAAAAACTCGAAAACAAAATATATTCTCAAAAAAATGTTAACTTTAATCATTAATTGTGTGCTTAGAATAGTGGAAGCGTTAGGAAAGCTTGACGGTGAAAAATTAAGAAAAAAAAATATACAAAGAAGGTTGTTGATTTCTTTAGTATGTGTCGTTGTTTTTAAATGAATCCACTTTTAAAGCGCTTCAAAGAGATAAGCGAATTTCATGCTCACTCTCTTCGGTCACCTTAAAAAAAATTAGATTCAACAAAACTAAACTGCAAACTGAGTTAAGTTAGTAAATAACCTTGTGAGACTAAAAGCGTATTAGTTGTATCTTTCTCTTTTGGGCAAATTTTGTATTTGTATTGCAAAAACTTAAACTCAAATTTATATAATTAGCTGGAACCTAACTCGGGCGCAACAGACGGAGACGTAGTCACTGGTACCGATGTCCCCCGGTCGTCCGATGAAATTCTCCTAGTAACTACTAAGCCGTAAATGAGAACCCTAGTATTCGTTCAATGCATTACTGAAAAAGTTGTAATTTAGATCTACATGAAATTTCAGGACACTAAATTATCATGAAAAGGATTCTAATTTCTAATAAACCTTAGAGGAAAATGCTTCTAGGAGTGGTGTTCAATAAACTCTTCTCCTGGTCAAATCCTACTTGGCTCATAAATAATTCTCTATAGTTGTTGAAAACAAAATTAGAGTTGTATAAAGGCTTAGGTTAAAATTTTATAAAAAGGAATAATTGAAGTTTAATTAAAAAAAAAAAAAACAAGTAAAAAAAATTGTTTTTGATGTTTTGAAACGGTCTAAAAGCTACAAAATTCAGGCCCCACGTTGGGCGCCACCTGTGTAACGGAATAGCTGTTCTCATCCCACTACATTGCGATGTTCTGCATCTTCAGTGAATACCTCTGAACCACAGGATTCTCAAAGATCATCACAGAAGGTGGAATAAGTTGTCCAATCGGCAGAGTGCTGGTAGGCACGCTAGCGAAGGCCATTAGGCTTGCTCGTCGGAGGGGTGGGGTCTTGCACACGCCACTGGACCGCCGTTAACCTATAAACGTGCCTAAATAACTAACTAATTAAAAGAAAAAAAAAGAAAACTGCTAAACCCAAGTCACTAATTTGTTCAACAACACTTCTTTCTGGAGCTATGAGATGGGCTTAGCTCCCAAGTGTGACCCTCCCACTGTTTACTACACTAGGTAGAAACGCCATGGTTACCGCACCACTCAAAATTATTCGCGATAACCCCTAAAGCGAAGTCAAATTAAATTTAAATTTGACTTAGCTCTTCACCGTCTATTCTTCCCCTTGTCATTCCACTTTCCTAAGCTCACTCTCGTAACCTTACTCGCACGACATTATTTATGTTAACAACACGCAAAATTTCATAATAAGTCCAACATGGTAAATTTTATTTAAAAAGAAATTATAAATTGAAATATGTATTATGATTATAGAGTTCATAGAATCTTACATATTTAGTTCCTATAAATTCAAGTCAGTTCGTTCATGATCTCAGTTATCGTTAAATGAAAATTGAGAAAAAAAAATTAAATAAAAATTAAAGTTAAGTTACATTACATTACATTTCATTGACACTCTGTACTTCTCTCATGAAAGTCTTAGTAAAGATTATTATAAAAAAAAAAAAAGAAAAACAAACAAGCAAATTATGATCGGTATCACTCAAGATCTTTAGGGTTTATGTTCGTATCATTAAAAAAAACTACGCAATCGTACATACATTCACCTTTTTCATCAGCTTAATGTATGTTGACAGTCTGTTAAGTGTATGTTATTGATCTTATAGTTTTATGGTACTGACCTCACTCAATAACTTTCCTGTTAGTTCAATAGCAACTGTAAACCGTTGTTCCTATTCATCCATATGATCGAAAATTACATATACATAAAATCTTAATAGTTAGGACTCACCGCAATCTCTCCTCCAGCGAAGTAGTGCGCACGACTTGTTGGCGGGTAAGACGAAAATTTGAGCTATTTGTTAAATTTGGAAAAAAAAATTAAGTTTAACATATGAATGTATACGAGAGCATCAGGAATGAGGTGAAATTAATACTTAACTTGAGTGATTACGATATGGGAGTTTCATACATATCATGTAAGAATTCTACAAAAAAAATATATTCAGAATAGTCGAACTCTGGGAATTCGATGACGATGATGTTTATGCGGATGGTGATGATGGAACAGTTAAGATGATAATTTTTTGTTTTGTTGAGGTAGGTCATATAGGTAGGTAACGTGGCAGGTAAGTATGAGTATATTTATATAGTGGAATATGATCTTGCATATATTCGATGGAGCACATTCACATATATATACAATTAGCCTAAATCGTGGTTGAGTAGCAGCTTCTACTTAGGGCTCCTGTATTGTATTGTGAAGTTGCCTTCAGTTGTCCACTTTCGGTTTCTTAAAACATACACTCCTTCGGTTCTTTTTTTAAAAAAGGTCGCTGGCTGGTCGAACGTGCGTCGACGACGACACACGTGGCCTTGGTACACGATCGAAGGCACCAGCCAGCAGGTGTTTTATGAAAAATGTGATTCGTTTTCCTATGAGCATATACGAGCAGTTAAATTAAAGTTATCAAAAAAAACAATTTTTGATAGGTTACCTTTTAAGATTTTGTTCAACTTTTGTCTGACTTTGATCAGACGAAAAAATCTCTTCGTGTTTCTATACATATGAGAGTTAAATTTCCTTCTGATTCCTGGTTTTGGCTCAGGATTTGGGGATTTGTGCTGGGCGAGCCAGGCGTCTTCGTACAGCCCTAGACACGGACGGTGTCTGACGGTCACAGGTCAAGGCGCGGACGGACTTTTCACGCTAGTAAATATCGTTGTCTGATGTTATAAAAACAGAAAAACTACGTCAAAGCACACACTTTCGATACACTATACCTTTTCGTCTATCCCCGATTGTATGAAGGGGTCAAGACGTTTCGTGTTGGTACACTTTCCAATTGATTATTGTTCCCCTGGCCTAGTTTTGCAACGCCTCTGTACAGCCTATGGCACGAAAGGTGTAATCAGGCCACAGCCTTAGGCACCGTCAGTATGTGACGGCCGCAGGCCAAGACGCAGACGGACTTCACTAGACCCTTTGCAGACAACGAGGCGGACGGACACGGCTCGTATAATATATAGCCAAAAATTATATGCGTTTTTTGTTATCAAACTCCCTCGAGGAACCTCGCGTCTTTAATCGCTTAAATGCGAAGTAAATCGTGGTTATGATTTTAATTTATTCAATTTAATTGAATTATAGAAAAACAAAGTTAATTTTGCCACCCAGTCGGGTATTTCTAGGCGTTTGCTATCAATCTGACAGGTCTTCACAGGCTGGTGGTCTGGGTGGAAAAGGAAGTAAGTTCACCATGTCTAATCGAGCATGGTCAGCTGGTATGACGTGAGATCGAAACGACATTTCGAGAAGTCAAAAATTGAAACAAACATTTAACGAAACTATACAGTGGCAGAGTTCAGCATGTATAAATGGAAAATCATAGTCTAGCAAAAATAAAAAAAATTCTGTGATGTAGTGGCCCATACACGTGGCATGATGGTTAGTGCGTTGGACTGTCATGCCAGAGGTCTTGGGTTCGATCCCTGCCTATGCCATCTAAAGTTTTTTTTCACGGGTACTGCCTCTTGCGAGGAATTGACAAATTCTCTAAGAGTAATTGTTGTCATGAAAAGTGCTTTCGCAAATTTGCCTTTCGGAATCGGCTTAAAACTGTAGGTCCCTCCATTCCTGATAACAGTACTCGCACACAGGAATAGTTGAGAGTTGTAAGTCACTAGGCCCTAGTTCTCAACGGACTGTTGCGCCACCCAATTTATTTGATGCACTGCACCAAAAAATTATTCTCCAAATCAAAGAAGTCGAGCGTAATGTTTTGCATAAAAATTGTCAGACGACAATTGACAGCTCATATAAAAAATGGTTAGGTATGAAAAATGGGTATATAAAATTAATAGGGGTGTATGAAGACAGTGAGGGGAATCGGCTTCCAGAACCGAGGTTACAACTGAATGAGGCAACAGAGGAAGTGAAGCCGGCAGACGATCGATCTCGTCCATTAACAGCCGGTCGTCACAACGAAGTCTACGTTTTAATCTTTTACAACAACAAAGGGACCTCCTCAAGGAACAACGCGATAACTTGCGAAAAGATGAAGAGCTTATTAAAGGTCAAGAGGAACTTTTTAATGAGCTATCAGACGAGACGAGTGAAGAAGTCGACGGCCATTGTGAGGCAGGCGATCAACAACGAGGTCGAACCGTGATCGCTTCAGCAGTTCCAGCGTTCAAACCATCTGCTTTCAAAGTAGCAGATTCAGCTTTCAAACCAACAGCATCAGCCTACAAATCAACAACATCTACTTTCAAGCCAACAGCTCCAGCGTTCATACCAAAGCAACCGTTCACTTCGATGACTCCAGCGTTCACTTCGACGACTCCAGCGTTCACCTCGATGACTACAGCGTTCACTTCGATGACTCCAGCGTTCACTTCAGCGACAACAGCGTTCGCTTCAGCAGTTCCATCGTTCACCTCAGCGAATCCAGCGTTCACATCAGCTTTCACACCAGCTCCACTGTCGTCAACAACGTATTTCAACACACCACAACTAGACTCGAGGCAACTAGCTGCAAGAAAAATTTATAAAGAACTTCCAATATTCACCGGTAGCCCAGAAGAATGGCCACTCTTCAAGCGCATGTATGAGCAATCAACTCAAGCATGCGGATTCAGCGTAGAGGAAACTCTAATGCGTTTTCAAAAGGCCCTGAAGGGGAGAGCACGTGAATTAGTTTCAAGCCAATTAGCCGCAAATAATGATTTGTTTGCAGATGACCTTCGGGCAACCAAATTGACAAAATAAGTAGACTTCCTGCAGTCAAAGCAGAGAAGTTAAAGTCTATCGTTGAATTTTCAACGGCTGTAACGAATCTCAATGCAGAGATGAAGGCCTCAAATCTTGAAGGGCAATATGACAACCCTTTACTTCTTAAGGAGCTTTTAAAGAAACTCACCAATGATATGAAGATGAAGTGGGCTACATATTTTTTGGAAAGCCAAACACGGGGTGTATTGGCGTTCGGTACCTGGCTACAATTGGAAACGCAGAAGGTTTTTGAAGTATTAACAAGTTCAGATATGGCATGGCCACTGTTCAATTCTGCCATCAAAAGAGAAACAGGGCGAAATTATAGGACGATTAAAGAGGCTAGAGTCAACGTTCACGTTCAAACCAAACAAAATGCAGAATGTTTAGTATGTGGTAAGAAGTGCAAAAGCATTGAGTGTTGTGAAGAGTTCAAAGAAATGAACTCTTTAGCTAGATGGGGGAAGGTGAAAGAACTGAAATTCTTACGTCAGTGTTTGACCGTCCATACAATGAAGTATCCTTTTGTATGTAAGAAGGCGGTCAGATGTGACGTCTATGGTTGCAAAAGAAGACACCACCCATTAATGCACTAAGTCGTCGATGGTATCGTAAACCCTCCTATTATAGTTACTTCTCAAAATAGTCATACTAATGAATGTGATTGTTTCCAATTTCAATACATCCCAATCAATTGGATCTTACCGGGCCCAAAGTTATTTTGCATCTTAAATGGACAGCAAATGTCCGTCGGCAAGAGGAATCTAAAAAGGTATCAATGTTCATATCTGAGGCTTACAATGGCGCAAAGGAGTACGCAATTCCTGTGGCACACACCATTCAAGAGCTTAACTTACCAAAGCAAACTCTCAACTATGAAGAATTAGCAAGCAAGCATCCTCACCTTCGTGACCTTCCAGTGACTTCATACTTTGGAGAACAACCAAGAATTATGATTGGAATAAGTGACTGGCATCTCACTCTTCCAAGTAAAACCAGAATAGCTGGTCAAAATGATCCTGTGGCCACCAAGAACAAATTGGGATGGTCTGTGTTTGGATCGCGAAGCTCGTCCCAAAGCCAAAGTATAAATTATCATATCCAAGAATATGCCGAACAAGATGATGAGTATCTAAGCGAGATGATGAGATATTTCTTCGCAGTGGATAGCCTGGGTGTGAAGATACCTTCTTATGAAGCCACGTCCAAAGATGAACGTCGAGCTAAAGACATCATGGAGAAGACAGCTATGTTTAATGGGGAACGATTTGAGATCGGGCTTCTTTGGCGATACGATGATCCTGTGCTACCAGATAGTATGCCCATGGTCAAACTCAGGCAACTAGCACTTGATCGAAAACTCCAAAAATCTCCATCATTAAGAAACAGCATGAATCAACAAATGGAAAGCTATATGAAGAGAGGTTATGTCCGAAAGTTATCATCCAAGGAGTTAAATGAAGAACATAAGCGGATCTGGTATCTGCCACTCTTTCCTGTGTCCAATCCCAATAAACCCGAAAAAGTAAGGGTAGTCTGGGATGCAGCGGCTAAGGTTAATGAAGTGTGTCTTAACTCGTTTTTAGTAAAGGGGCCTGATCAACTTCCCTCACTTTTCGGTATTCTTCTGAGGTTTAGACAGAATGCTGTGGCCATCAGTGGAGACATAGCAGAGATGTTCCACCAGATAGAGATTTCACCCGAGGATCGACATGCTTGTAGATTTGTATGGGACGATGGTACTGGCGTAGCAGTATACATCACACAAGTCATGACGTTTGGCGCGACTTGTTCCCCAAGCTGCGCGCAATTTGTGAAAAATAAAAACGCTGAAAGGTTTATTGAAGAGTACCCTCGAGCCGTAGAAGCAATTACCAATAATCATTACGTCGACGACTTACTGGACAGTGTTAATACTTCAGAGGAAGCAATAACCCTTAAGCAATAACCCTTGCTAAGGATGTAAAGATGATTCACTCCGCTGGTGGGTTTCACATTCGAAGCTGGAAGTCCAACTCAAGAGAAGTGACGTCTGCGATGAACGAAATTACGTCAACGCCCGATAATCGAATCGATCTTGATAAAGAACCAATGTACTCCACTGAGAAAGTTCTTGGGATGTGGTGGGATATCGAGAGTGACTCGTTTACTTTCTCCTTAAAGTTTAACAAAGGAAACCAAGAAGTCCTCAAGGGTGCCATAAAACCAACTAAGCGCGAGATGCTAAGAATCATGATGTCGATCTTCGATCCTCTGGGTTTAATTGGCCATTTTACGAGTTATTTGAAAGTTTTGATGCAGGATGTATGGCGGTCCAGAGTTAGTTGGGACGACGAGATCTTAGACGAACATCAAGAAGACTGGTTACGCTGGTTACGTGAACTACAGAAAGTGCAATCTGTTTTCATCCCAAGATGTTATGCAGCTGGGACAGCATGGGAAATCTCCGAGACTCAGCTCCACGTATTTGTTGATGCCAGCAAGAATTGCAGTGCTGCAGTAGCATATATAAGAGTCCAATCAGGTGAAAGGGTTGTGTGCTCACTTATCGGTTCAAAAACCGAGATTGGAACTCATAGCAGCAGTCATTGGAGCCAGATTCGCCGATAGCATTCGTCAATCACTTTCTATTCATCTCAACAAGATTGTACTGTGGTCAGACTCTGCAACTGTTTTGAGTTGGTTGAACTCCGATGCCGAAGCAGTAAAAGGCCAATTTGTAGCGTTCAGAACAGCGGAGATCCAAGAAATCAGAAACATTGCTGATTGGAGGTACGTGCCGTCCGAAATGAACCCAGCAGATGATGCAACGAAGTGGAAAAAAGGGCCATCACTAGATATGAATGATCGTTGGATGCAGGGTCCACAATTTTTGTACATGAAGGAAGAAGACTGGCCATATCCATCTCGAGAAAATTATCATGCTATTTTCGAAGTAGTGTCAGTAATCCCTACAAGTAAATTTGAAAGCTGGGTCAAGTTGCTGAGGGTCGCAGCATATGTTTGCCGCTACATGGACGCATTACGTGGTATATAAAGAGAAAACTTAGCTTTGTCTTCCGAAGAACTCGAACGAGCAGAGCGTATTGTCTACAGGCATATTCAAGCAGAATCGTTATCATCGGAATTGGAATTCGCTTCATCACCAGGAAACATTGCAAAGAAGACAGCCCAGTGTTCGAGTATCATACTCTCAATGAAACCCTATTTAGACGAAAACGGAGTAATGAGATCCATGAGTCGAATTAATAATGCAAAGTGGCTGAACATATACACACGACGTCCAGTAATACTCCCCGACAATAATCGAGCAACAAGAATCTTAATTCGTCATTATCACGAGAAATTTCGACATATCAACCACGAATCTGTCGTGAACGAATTAAGAAAAAAATATTTCATTCCGAAACTACGACAACTGCTGAAACGCGTGAGGAATCACTGTTTTCGCTGCAAGATGAATTTAGCCAAGGCCACCCCTCCTGAAATGGCAATTTTACCAGAAGTTCGATTATCAGCATTTACACCACTTTTTTCGTACACTGCAGTTGATTACGGTGGTCCATTTGACATTGTCCATGGCCGTAAGATAGAAAAGATGTGGATTTGCCTCTTCACGTGTCTGGTAACCAGAGCAATCCACATTGAAATTGCCTACACCTGTAGTACGGACTCATTCATTCTCTGTTATAGAAATTTTTTATGTCGAAGAGGGACCGTAAGAAAAATGTTCAGCGATCGTGGAACAAATTTCATTGGAGCGGAAAAGTTACTGAAGACAACCTTAAAATCAATCGACCATCAATGCATTGTGAATCAGTTTGTAACCTCGGAACTGGAGTGGCACTTTAACCCCCCTGCCTCCCCACATATGAATGGATGCTGTGAGAGACTCATAAAATCAGTTAAGATAGCCCTATACGCGGTAAGCAATGTTAACCGTTACAAACCTAACGATGAGCTTTTCCGTCGCTTTTTAATGGAAGTCGAGGACATGATAAATTCCCGCCCGCTTACATACCTACCCATTGATAGTGAACAGTCGGAAGCTCTAACTCCCAACCATTTTCTTCGACAGTCACCTGGAGGAATGGTTCCATTGGGAGAATTTAGTGATGATGCCAAGTTACTCAAGACTAACGTACTAATGTCTCAGCTCCACGCAAGACACTTTTGGAAGCGTTGGATCGTCGAATATTTACCCACCCTAACTAGAAGAGAAAAATGGAATCAACCAGCCAAACCGCTAACAATTATTGGAGACTTAGTTTTGGTGATTGACGAAAGAAGTCCACGCAACCAGTGGCAAAAGGGAAAAGTTGTTGAAGTATTCCCAGGTAAGGACAACCAAGTCCGCAGTGCCTCAGTACAAACTATGACCGGCATACACGAAAGACCAGCAATAAAACTAGCTAAGTTAGAAGTGTACAATGAAGAGGGTACATTTAGCAAATGTACCGAGCGAGGGGGAGAATGTAAGAAAATAACACAAACAAAACCACTTAAGACTCTTTGCCTGGCTGCTGCCATTCTTTGCCAATCTTGGTAAGCCATTTTTTAGTTTATTATTATTATTATTATTATTATTATTATTATTATTATTATTATTATTATTATTATTATTATTATTATTATTATTATTATTATTATTATTATTATTATTTATTAATTTATTAATTTCCACATAAATGATACAAATTAATACTTAAAACTAAACAGCACTAGCCGACAAGGCTTTTGGCTGGTATCTTAAATAAATCGATGTACAAATAAGTTTGATGTAAAGATCCAAGGGGAGCGGCCGAAGGTGGCAGGTGGGGGGATGATAAAGTCCCCGCACATGCCACCCTCGGTCGCTCCTCGGGTAGTTGAAACATAAGGTATTAATACTATATACATGAATCAAGTTTAAGAATTTGTAAGATTTTAAATACAGATTTTATGTTTTTTTCAGTAGGATTTGAAAGCAAAGTTAGAAATGTAGTATTATGAACATCTTTCAATAAGCTATTGACTTTAATGCATTCTGCTGTTAAATGTTGAATTGATAATATAGTATTTGTTTGGCAGAGGTGGCAAATTGGTGGAGGTTCTTTTTTTAATAAATGGTTGTTGGTTATCCAGGTGTGCCCAAGTCTCAATCTTGTAAAACACTTGTTCATTTTTGAGAACGTGGTTATGGGATAAATGGCAGGTTCGCCTTCCTTGTTAACTGTCGAATAGTGGTAAATATGGTGAGCCTAATATTCTTTCCGCTTACGCTGCCAGTATGCGTCAATCATTCTTTGGAGGTCCTTTTTGGGTGGGCGGTGTTGCGTGACCGCTGTGTTGGGGCATACAGAAATAGTTTTAGCTGCTTTGTCTGCGGCTTCATTTCCCGAAATGTTGACATGCCCTGGGATCCAGACTAATCTTAATTTTTGACCCTGCGTTTGTAGGATAAGTCTGCATAAGGTTTAGGAAAAGTTGCATATACTTTTCTTTTGGGGTATAGTCTTTGGGATATATAGATAGATGGGTGTCGATGGTATCCAATGTGAGTTTCCATGTCGGGAACTTTTCAATGGGTATACTTTTAATAGAAAGGTCTATTCCGAAGTCTTTTCCAAAGGAGAGGGCTTTATAGAGGGTTGATGGTTGTTTAGGTAATTTCTTTCTGCGAATAATTTTTTTAGCGTGCGTCGTTGTGAATTGGCGAGTTGTATGATTCGCATATTTTTGGGAGAAGTTTCGATATGAGGGAGTCCCTCCTGTCTTCGATAGAGTAAAATCCACCTTCCGTCATCATGTTTATAATTGGTGTTGTTCGGAATGATTTGAGGCTAGCCCTTATTGCTGCGTGATAGATTGGGTGCAGGATTTTAAGGTTTGAATTTGCAGTTTTGCCGTAAATAGTAAGGCCATAGTCGAGTTTGGAGCAGAAGATAGCTTTTGTTATGTAGATGAGTGTGTTAATGTTTACAAAGCTGTTACGTGAAGATAAATATTTTATAACATTAAGTCCAGATGCTAATTTTGTTTTCAAATCTGTACAATGTTTTTTAAAGTTAAACTTGTTATCAAATAGTATACCTAAGATGCTTAAAGTATTTACAGTTTGTATGTTTATATTGCTTATATTAATGATATGATTTGTACAATTGTGTTTTCTACAGATGTGTAGATGCTTATTTTTATCTGGTGAAATAATTGCACCCGACTGGGCGCACCAATTGCTTATGGAAGTTATAACATCCTTAAATAAATTGATTGTTCGTGACATATCATTACATTTGGCCATTCAATAAAGGTCGTCGGCGTATAATGAATGATCTATATTTTTGAATCTTATGATTATGTCACTGATGTCATTATAGGCAATTAAAAAAAGGACCACCGAAAGAGGAGATCCTTGTGGTATACCATTGTTCAAGCTATACAGACCGGAATAAAAATTATTTATTTTAGTTCTGAAAAATCTGTTTGTTAGAAATGATTTAACAAAACTATACATTTTTGGACCAATATTCCAACTGATTAGTTTATTCAAAATGACATGGACTCCAATGCGTTCAAAGGCTTTTTCAAAGTCAATTGAAACGATTGACACATGATTTTTGCAGGACATTGCTGATGCTACGAATTCGTCGATGTGTAGGAGTGAATCTTTAGTACTGCGACCGTTTTTGAAAGCAACTTGGTTAAGATTTATGAGATTTTGCGCTTCAATAAACCAAAGAAGTCGTTTTGAGACCATTTTTTCTAGGAGTTTGCTTGTGCAAGATAAGAGTGAAATTGGTCTATAGCTATTGCTATCAGATGGTTGTTTTTTTGGTTTCGGTATTGGAATGTTAGTGGCGATTTTCCAAGATTGTGGAAGGATTCCTTGATCGTAAATATTATTAAATAACTCCAGAATACGTTTTTTGACAATAAGAGGTGCATTTTTTAACATCGGGTAAGAAATACGGTCGAATTCAGGTGTTTTACCTTTAACCAAGCTTAAATTACTTTCTAATTCGAGAAAGTTAAAAGGCTGTTCAAGAAATTTCGCAGGAGGAAGTAAATTGGAGGTCGTAAGGTTATGACTTAGAGCTAAACGTTTCGCATTACAAAATTGGGTCGAAAAATTATTATCGTTAGAATAGGTGGACCAGCGATTTGCAAAGTGTTCGGCTATTGCTTTTGAATCTGTTAGAGTTACTGAATCTGTTTGGATTATTTTTATTGAGTGGGGTGTGTAGTTGCCTGTAAGCGTTCTTACATCTGACCAGATTTTTTTTATCGATGTACGTGGGTTCAGTTTTGAAGTAAATTGTTTAAAACTTTCTATTTTTGATGCTTTGACTTGTCTTCGAAATAAGGCGTTAGCTTTTCGATAGTTGATAAGATTAGTGTTATTAGGGTACCTCTTAAAAATATTGAATAGGTGTTGTTTATTCTTACGCAAGGAAGCGATTTCGGCATTCCACCAAGGGACTATATTTTTCACGAGTTTGTTTTTTGTTTGTGGGATGGCAGCATTTGCTGCGAACCGTAAACATTTGGTGATGCTTGCTGCTTCTTTATTTATGTTTTTAGATATTGGCTTTGCATTTGAAAATTCTTCAGCTTTAATTTGGAAAAGGTCCCAGTCAGCGCGGTCAGTTATGAATTTGGGGGTAGGAAGTGAGTTGTTATTTAAATTTCGTTTGAGATTAATTGTGGTAATTATGGGGAAGTCGAGTGTCTGCCATGTGGAGTTAGGTGTTAGTTGTGGGGATGCAAGTGTCAAATCTACATGTGTAAAGGTGTTATGGGTTGAGAAGTGTGTAGGGCTGCCATCGTTTAGGAGTGATAGGTTTGAATTGATTAAGAAATTTTCCACAATCTTGCCTCTTTTATTTATATTTGGAATTGAAATCCCCAGTTATTAATAAGGGAGCGTTGAGCGAGGAGATATAAAAATAAATTAGGTGGCGCAACAGTCCATGAAGGACCAGGGCCTAGTGACTTACAACTCTCAACCATCCATGTGTGCGAGTAATGTTGTCAGAGATGGAAGGGACCTACAGTTTATATGCCGAATCCGAACGGCTAATTTGAGAAAGCACTTTTCATGACAAGAATTACTCTTGGAGGATTTGTCAATTCCTCGCAAGAGGCAGTACCCGTAAAAAAGTTAGGTGGCACAGGCAGGGATTGAACCCAAGACCCCTTGCATGACAGTCCAACGCACTAACCATCACGCTACGGGTACTACGAGGAGATAATGTCAACTAAATTTGCGGTTGAGAATTGTTGTGAAGGGTGAATGTAAATTGAGAGAATGGTGAGTTTAATTTCAAGATTGATTTCAACGGCTATTGCAGATATTATATTTGAAGTTAAGAATAATGGTTTGTGTGGCACGGATTTGTGTATAAGAAAACCAACACCTTATTTTGCAGTAGTGACAGAAGGTAAATTATGGAAATAGGGTTTGTATTGTTTAGGAGATTTCGTTATTGTGTTAGTAAAGTCATGGGTTTCTTGAAGAGAGATTATGTGGGGTGAGTGTTCTTTAATTAACAGCTCAAGTTCATGGTAATTGTTAAGGTATCCGGTAAGATTCCATTGAAGGATCTTAAGGAAAGATTTGGTAGTTAGAGAAGGCAGTATGGGAGGAACCATACTGAGAAAAGCCGTTGATAGTTGTATTTCCTTGACTCCGTCGCCCTGAAGTTGAATCATCCAAACTCCCAGAGGAGTTTGGGTGGTTCAACCCCCCGGCGACGGAGTCGTTGTTTGGAGATCCGATTATTTGTTTAGATGACATCATCATCATTTTCGGAAATTTGTTCGTATTGTTCGTTGTGATCGTTGACGATCATAGGTGAATTAGTTGCATTTTTGTTTGAGTCAATATTTAATTTATTAGTGTTTGTTTGAGTGGAAAAGTTAGTTAAATTTAGTTGAGAGACTGTGTTTGAGGATGAATAGAGTGTAGAATGTAAGGAACTTGTTGATGGATTAGTGTTTGATGGTTTTGATGTGATAGAAGAGTTGTTTTTGTTTGGTTCATTGTTTGAGATCGGTAAATTAGTTTTTGTTAGATTTTGAGTTGTTGATGTTAGAGAGACTTTTGAGAATTTGTTCGAGTTTGAAGGTTCTGTTGGGAGATTGAAAGATGAGTTCGGAGGTTTGACTGTTGCTTCTGTAACTGAAGAAGTTGTTGTATTGTTGTTGATTTTTTCTTTGGTTGAAATAATTGGGAGAGAAGAACTATTTCTTTTTTGTGTTGAGTACAATTCTACGGAGGTTGAGGATGAAGGAGGTGTGGTGCGGTTGGTTGCATGTGAGAACTGGGTATAGAACCGGTTTTCGTCACATTGGAGTAGGATGGTGAGGAAGAGTTTTCGGAGATGTAAGGGGTTTGTTTACTGTAGAACTGTTTCGCTTCAGACAAAGAGCACTTTTTAATTGTTTTAATTTTTAGAATTTCTTTTGCTTGTATAAAGCGCTTACATTCTCTTGAAGAGGCAGGGTGTTTCTCTGCGCAGTTAGCACATAAAGTGCGTGCGCAGCTTTCAGGCGAGTGTGGGGGGAGATTACATGTAACACATGTTTCACTGCGAGTACACCTGTTTTTGGTGTGGCCCAGAAGTTGGCATTTCTTACAGCGCATTGGATTTGGGAAAAATTCTTCCACTTTAAGGTTGTACCATCCTACATTGACAGTTGTGGGAGGGCGGAAGAGATCAAATGTAAAAAGTACTACACCGGTTGGTACTTCTACATTTTTGTCGTCTTTTTTTATAATTTTTTTAAATGTATGGATTCCGGTAACACCTTGGTCCTTCATCTCATCTATGATTTCATTTTCAGGAAGGTTATTCAAGCATATGGGGCATATACGGTACCTTTAGATGAATTCAATTGATTATGGAGCGAAATTGAAACGGGACAAAGATTGGCAAGTGATTTCTTTGAGAGGAAAATGTTGGCCACGTGTTGAGATTTAACTAGAATTAGTAGGTTTCCATCTCGAAGTTGAGTTATAGACTCATAAGCCGTACTTATGCCATCTATTGCTTTTTTTAATATCGGGTGATTTTTTTGAGGTTAGGATTTTCATGCATTAGTATTTGACAGATCACGCGGGATTTCAGACATGGTGTCAAAGAGAAAGATGCTCAGTATGCTTTGACATTTCATCATGAATAGACTTACTAACGAGCAACGCTTGCAAATCATTGAATTTTATTACTAAAATCAGTGTTCGGTTCGAAATGTGTTTCGCGCTTTACGCAAATTTCATGCGTTTTTTTTTTTAAAAGTTCTCAAGCTCTTAAAAAATCATCTATTATATTAAACAATGTCCTCTTTTCAATGGAGGACAATAAATACATAATGGGTGATTTTTTAAGAGCTTGAGAACTTTTTAAAAAAAAAAAACGCATAAAATTTGCGTAAAGCGCGAAACACATTTCGAACCGAACACTGATTTTGGTAATAAAATTCAATGATTTGCAAGCGTTGCTCGTTAGTAAGTCTATTCATGATGAAATGTCAAAACATACTGAGCATCTTTCTATTTGACACCATGTCTGAAATCCCGCGTGATCTGTCAAATACTAATGCATGAAAATCCTAACCTCAAAAAAATCACCCGATAGAAAAACACTGATAGAGGTAAGGGGTTTTAGCGGGTCTGAGGAAGATATGATTATGAATTTGGGATTTTTAAGGTGGAGGGCGGAAGGTAATTCGAAATTGGGGGTTATTGTAGCATGTGAATTAGTTTTATTTTTTTTTTGGCTGGTCGGAATGCTGATTAAACTCAGCGAACCGATTGCCCGAGAGAACACTTGGCCCTGAGGCCATTTCACTCTTTTATGCCACTAATTAAGTAATTGGCACTTACTTGTTGGAGGCAAAAAAATATGTGAAAGGAAGGGAATGGGGAGAGCGCGGAAGGAAAAAAAAACAAATCACTAACAACTTCGGGAGAGCAGAAATAACACAATCGAATACGATCTTGACGGCTCGAAGTATAGTTGGTGACTGATTTTTTATTTTATGTTGGCACAACATGCCGGAAACCAAGAGACCGCCATATTTTGTCTGCTTTTTTTTGCTTGGAATTTTTTGGGACGAGAAGACAGCACATGCATACGGATAAATAAATTGATTTAATCTATTTAAGTTGTAAAATTAAACGAAAATTTAAGCCAACTAAAATAGAATAAAGTTTGTTTGAGCTTAAATCGTGTTAATTATTTAATTTCTTGACATGTAACGTGATACAAAACAAGTATATTTTTGGAAAAAAATCCAATTAACGGTTTTTTTTATAAATCAAAAAAACTGAAAAAAATGTGTCACCTCGAAAATTTTACGACTAAAATATGATTTCATCTCCAAAACAATTTTGTGCAACGAAGAATGATGTTTTCGACATCTGATAAAATTTTGAGACAAATCTAATTGACAGTTTTTTTTTATAAAAAATAAAACCTAAAAAAAACATTACTCAAAGTTGGTATAAATTGAATTATCTTTATCAAAAACTTGAGATTGTGGCTTTAAACTTATTTTATCTTATAAGAAATATTGTTTTCAACATTCTGAAAAATGTTGAGAAAAATCGAATTGACAATTTTTTTACTAAAAATAAAAACCTAAAAAACAATTAATAAAAGTTGTTAAAAATGATTTTTGACTCAAATGTCTTTTCAAGGATTTGAAATAATGGCTTCTAACTAATTTTAACTTATAAGAAATATTGTTTTCAACATTCGATAAAATTTTGAGAAAAATCGAATTGACAGTTTTTTTTTACAAAAAGTAAAAAAATTAAAAAAAAAACAATACTAAAACTTCGTAAAAATTTACTTTCGACTCAAGTAGCTTTTCAAAAATTACAAATATTGGCTTCAAACTTATTTTATTTCACAGAAAATATTGTTTTCGATATTCATTAATTTTTTTATAAAAATCCTACAGTCCGTTTTTTCATAAAAAATAAAATCTACAAAAAATAGTACGCAAATTTGGTAAAAATTGATGCATATAGACAAACTTTTAAGCAAGATAAATCGACAGACGGGATGGGAAGTTATCAGTGTGGGTCGCATCCCAGCCTCTTTTTATCATTTAGAATTATAAATACTTTTATAATTTCAATTTAATTTAACACTAATCGGTAGACAATTGGTTATCCTGTCTTTCGCTTACACAAGATAAGACGGTTTTCGTACACGTGAACATGTAACATGTAGCTGCCCATGAGAATAACATGGATTTTCCAAATCTAAACCACAAAGAGACATAGTTTGGCCTTGAGACTTATTTAGATATGGCTAAAGCTAAACAAATTGGAAACTGTAAGCTTCTGAAGGGTGTGGTAGAATTTGACGAATATGAATATGGCAACAGCACCACTTTTCTTTTAAACTTTCCATTCAAGGTATATCAAGTAAATTTAAAAATTCAATTGGGAAATTTACACTACCATGTCCATTAACAATAGTATCGATTGATTTAAAAGACATCAGATCTGGAAGTTAATTTCGTCAACATCAACATTTTTGTCTGCAATAGCCCGAAAAATACACTGAATCAATTAATTTTGTTCCTGAAGAACATTTCAGAATTTATTGAGATATGGACGGCTAAAAATGCTTTCAGAACGTACGAACGTACATACACACGCACGCACACACAGACATCTCTCTAAAAATCTTTTATGTATTTAAATTCTAGGGACCTTGAAACATCGAAGAAAGCCTTGGCATCAGCGTTACCACTTCTGGGAAAAAAGTCGAAGTGATTTCCGAGTCAAAAAGGAAGTGAAATGAGAAAAATGGAAGTGAATCTGAAATCAACTTTTTTGTAAAAAAAAAATTCTTTTTTTCATTAAAGTACATTATTTATTAAAACAACAAAACACCGAAATATACATATAAGACAAAATATACATATCAGACTTCTTTTTTTAAGTTTAACAATTAAAATAACTTAAATAAATTATTATCATTATAAATAAATAACTTATACAATTTATTTGTATATAATGTAAAACTATTAGGTAATACTATCTTTTAAAACAAAAATTAGGAACTTTAGTTTCGTTTCATTCTTTCCTACATATTTTTTTCTCATTCAGTTCATATCTTCCGTCAATAAATTTATATTTTTTAAAATAGTCCATCAACTTTTTTGGTGGATCAAAAATATCGTTTTTTGATACATTCGCTTGTTTCAAGAGCTCTCTACACAGCATTATACTCTCCACGGTTCCACTGAGCAGTTTATTTGTTTTAACGTTTTTAAGATTATTCATCTCGGAAAACTTACGTTCTGCTGCTGCCGAACTGTGGGGTAAAACTGCTATATTGAGCATAAGGTCGGAGAGCTCTTGAAACATTGGTTTTCCGATCGAATTTTTAACATTTTTCAATTCATTCCAAAATTTAACTACACCTGTTTCAGGTGAGAAATTGCTAACTAAGTCATTATTTACAACGGCAAGTAGACGCCACTGTGAATTCAGTTCCTCCACATCCGCATCGTCATGAAAAGGAAATGCTTTTAAAATTGGAAGAATTGTTCGCAGGCTTCCAGTCTCAATAATTGTCTTAGGATTAAGATATTTTAACAAATTCATGTGCTCATTGTCGAACTCAAACCTTTTAGTTATTTGCTTGCATAACACTAAATAAAATTGTAAGCAATTATTTCGTATCTCTTCAAGTTCGGGAATATCATTTTCCGATTGATGTTGATCAAATTTAATTCCAAAGAACATTTCATTTTGTGGTAAATGCAAATTTGTATTTAAGAAATCAGTTTTAATTCCGATATGTTCAGGAATTAAGAAATTTGATTGGATTTTCAAAAAAAAATTTTCATTGTCGGAAAAATAGTGTAAGCAAGCGAGTCTTCACTTTGAAATATTTTATTTATAATATTTATTTCTTTTAAAATATATGACAGGAAAATTAAATATGCCTTGTTGGTGCAATTTATACTAGAAAAAATGCATTCATTGAAACCATCAAAAGCCAGAAGCCGAAAATAATTTAATAAAGCAAACCACTGTTCCAACACCCTATCTACAACACTTTGCAACGATAGCCATCGTGTTGCACTGACACGTAAAATTTTATGTAATTCCATATTGTAACTTTCTTGGAATTCTCTGAATGCATCCTGTCGCTTTGGAGAATGAGCAAAATGATAGAACAAATCTCTAAGCAATTTCTCAACAGAAACAGGCAACGATTTTGATGCATGAGAAGCACAAAGACATGTACAGCCAAGATAAAATAATGACGGATTTATTTCTTTGAGTTTTGCCCTAACACCATTGAGATCACTTTTCATCACAGATGCGTTGTCTGTGGCTAAGCCTATCATATTAGACATTGGAATATTTAGATTTGTCAAATATTTAATTCTTAATTCCGTTTGCTGTAGAATCCACCAACTTTTGCAACCCTAAAAAAGCATCGCGTATGCCAATTGTGCCATTTTCACATAAACAAAAACGAGCCACTAATACCAAACATTTTGACGAACTGACATCGGTAGATTCATCGATTATCAATGAAAATTTTTGCTTTTGGAGGCGAAATGTTATTTCATCTCTCGAGTATTGTGCAAGAACATCATTGATAATCGATGCCGTTTTTGTTCGAGCGCATTTCATAGGTACATTTGCTTTCCCGAAAAGATGAGACATCAAGTTTGGAAGTGAATCCATTGTAGAGAAGGGCAATGAATGCTGTACGCAATAAATCACACAAACAATTTCCATATGTAATTTTTTTCTTGCTACCTCCGTGTCTTTGGTGTTATTTGTAATTATAGCCTTTGAAATTAAGGGTTGTTTTAGAGCAGCCTTATAAATTCTCACGTGGCGTTGTGTTACTCCATGCCGTCTCAGATTTGTGAAATTGTTAGCCAAAGTTTCTTTACATACCTGACAATAGGCATTACCACTTTCGCTACGCAACCAGTCTAAGTTTTCCTCCCATTCTTTTTTGTATTTTTGGCAAAAATTTGTTTTCGACACACCTGCTGTTTTAACAACTGGCTGGTGGTGATCAGTTTTATGATGGTCAGGTTGATGGTGATCCGAATGTTGGTGGTCTGGCTGGTGGTCGTCAGATTCATCGTCATCCTCATCGGAATGTTGGTCTGGCTGGTGGTCGTCAGATTCATCGTCATCCTCATCGGAATGTTGGTCTGGCTGGTGGTCGTCAGATTCATCGCCATCCTCATCGGAATGTTGGTCTGGCTGGTGGTCGTCAGATTCATCGGCATCCTCATCCGAATGTTGGTTTGAATGGTGGTCGTCAGGTTGATGTTGATCCAAATGTGGGTTATCTGGCTGATGGTGGTCAGAATGATGGCGATTCAAATGAGGGTGGTCGGGTTTCTGGCTGGTTTTTTTGACGGTACTTTGAAAAAAAAAAAACAATTGTTTTCAAAAAACGCTGAAGCGGACATGTAAAAGAAAGTCAAAAGTTATGTTTTTTACCTTGTAGCAGACAATGACGAATTATTATTATTGTTATCACTAAATTTATCAGGAAGCGGCTTATCAGGAGCTTTTTTCTTATTTTTTGCATTTGGAGGACTAAAAAAAGTAAGAATTGATTCACGTTGATATAACATTTATACATATTTCAATTTTTTTAGTAATATTTACAAACCTTTCTTCTTCTTTTCGGGACAAAACTTTGAAATATCTTTTCATTTTGAAAAAAAATCCTTAAAATCACTTTAAAATTATGAAAGAAACGAAAACGAACCGACAAAAAACAGTTATTTCAAGAGCCAAAGATTTTAAAAATGGTGAACGACCATTTGATTGAAAAAGAGAACAAAAATAGGGGAAACCTCGAATTTAGTTCACAGACCCAAACAAACTTATCATGCGATTAGTATCTATATGAGCGTGGTAAGTTTCTAAACTACTCAATTGTGTGTTTGTATTTTATTCAAGTATTGAAGGTTTATTTTTTGCTTTCTGCATTTTTCAAAAATATTTAGTCTAATAAACAGGGATGAAAAAGAGGAAAAGAAGTGAATTTGGCTTTTTTCTTGTAAAATTGAAGTGAGTTCTATAAAAATGAAGTGAATTTTGATAATTTTGTTATGGTGCGAAGTGTGAAGTGAAATCTAATTTTTTTCTTAAAATTGAAGTGATTTCACTTCAATTGAAGTGAAGTGGTAACGCTGCTTGGCATTAGCGATTGCACTATTCCTTTTATTAAACAACAAGTAAGTTTTTCTGAGCTTAGAAATTATAAAGGTTTCATTCATGTAACTGGCACTAAATACATTTATTTTGTCAATTTGGCACACTATTCCAATCCAATTAACCCAGTAGGAATTTTAAAAAAATTCATCGAAGAATCACCAACTTTTTCCTTGGTGAATGGAAGCTACACCCCATGAACACATGGTGAAAACATCAATGAAATTAACATGGGGATTGGATTGGCGTTCACCAAGTTGTGAATTTCATGGTGACTGTTCAGTGAGGAAATCGCCAAGCAAGTGCATTTGGTGTATTCCAAAGTGAATTGTAGTTGATGAAAAATACCGGGAATTCACACCGGGGAAATCACTGGGTTAGTGGAGTTGCTGATATACTTGGATACTTTACATTGGTGAAATATGTGATTAATATTCACAAAGGAATTCACTTTGCAAAATTGAACTCCTTATTCATAAATGAATATTGACCAGTGGTTTCCTTAGAGAAGCCAATGTAACTCATTCGCAAGTGCAAATTGACCTGGTGAAAAATGTCGTGAATGTGCACAAAGGAAGTCAATCATGTTTTTATTATCGAATTATTTTTTACTCATACCTAAGTCTTTGGATACAAATATTTAAAAAAACAGTCATGTAAATTTTTATGATTTAATTGAAAAAAATTAAATAAGATGAAAATGAATATTATTGTGAAAAAAAAAACGAAATACATAATTATAATAACATTGGCCTTTACGAAGTGTTTGATGTGGGCTGCCAATTCGCAGATCCCATCTTTTAGCTGCTCCATGGTGACACACAAATGTTTAATGTCCGCTCTTATTTCGTCTATTATATCTTGTTGATTCTATACAATGTAAAGCAGAATTATAGAAATTTAATTTTGTAATTTAATAAAATAGTTATAATTACCGTTTCTTAAAAATCCGCCTTGGCTGCTTTGTGGGTGAAATTCGATGGAGTCCATTGCCGACTGTTTAGATCCGGAAGCCTTTAGAAAAAGAGCAATAAAAAAGGACTAGATAATTGTAGAAAGGGATTTGTAATTTAAATTAAATTACCTGAATATTTTCCTTGTTCATTTTTGTTTCTTTGGTAATTTATAAAAATTATTTATGTTTAGGTACTAATTTCTAATTCTTTTCGAAAAAATTGATACTTTAAATCTTTTTTACACTTTTATAATTTATTTTCTAAACTCTTTTTTAATAACTATTATTTTCAATATCGGCTTTACGCACTTGACACTGTGAACAATGGAATTCAACTGAAAAAATAAACAATAGAAGAAAAGGATTTTATGTAATAAAAAAATCACTTACCCCGAACACTGTGCATTGTTGTTGGAAATAACTTTGTTTCTAGAAGCAAACCAGGCTGAGGATCGCGAATCGAAATTTGTATCATATGTAAAAAACCCGAACATTGCAATCCTTCAACCATCCGTCGCCATCACCGTCGCGTTGGTCGTTGTTGTTGGAAATAACTTAATTTTCGAAGCAAATCAGGCTGACGAACGGGAACGGCAATTTTTTATTATATGTAAAAAACCCGAGCATTGAAATTCTGAAACTGAAGCCAATCTCCTCAGCGGCAGGTAGAGAAGAGAAAGGCAAATATAAACAAACACAAAACCCATCTCATGCTTCATATCGTGAATGAAATATTTTACAAAGAAAAAGATAGGGTGGATTGTATAATCATAGGAAAAACGCAATGCCTTTCAGTAAGGATTTCATTGCATGCTATTCCTCAATGATTCGAGTAGCTGAATTCCTTGGCTATTTCACACAAAATTTTTATTGGTGAGCAAATTTCCTACTGGGAACTTTATTTTCGTATTGATGTGTGTAATATATCGTTCTCGTCAATTGTTTGGTATTTCCCATGAAAGTGTGTATCCTTTTTTTGACTGATATTAAAAACAGGAAGTGACTTCTTTAGTTCTTGTTAGATTTGTGAATATGCAGCTATAACAAATCAATAGGTACATATTGGAGCGAGGAAAAAACACAATCCTATTTTTTCAACCCTAGTTTAATGCCTTTCGGATTTATATACATATATGTACATAAAACAAAAAAACATATGAATTTCATTGAAAAGAAGTAGGCGAATGTCATACAAATGCAAATATAGATAGATATATATTTTTGGTCCTGAAAATTGTACATATCTCAATCTCAATGAAAGTGTCTATATGTTTCGTTGTATTTATTATAATACGAACATATTCTATTTTCTATTTTGATTAGAATCAAATAAAGTTTATGTTTGTTGTGTTTAAATGCAATGACTAGGACATAACCCGTTTTAAGCAATTAAAGCAGGCGGTTTATTTGATTTAGGGGAAAAAGATTAAACGATTTCAGAACACTGACCTTGGAAAAGGAATCTATGCTAGGTATGTTATCATTTACAAGAAATATTTCTGTTGTTTTTGTAATTATAAAATTTAAATAGTTTCCGAGATATACCATGGGCAATTTACTGCTCCCTAGATGCCGAATTCGCTACTTTCAACTAGTCATACGTTTATTTTCCGAGATAGTTCCTATATGTACGTTTATTTAAGTAAACAGTTGTGCATAGGGCCAAAATGAATAAAGAGTAACTACTTTGAAATAAATTATCCTACACCAACCAAAGAGGCATTGACTGTTAAGTCCCTTAAGCCGAAACTGTGTGCAGGGAATATCGCATAAGATCTTTGGTTCTACACTTGTGTAGAGGTAGATTGGTTGGTTTTCTTGTACATATGTATATCGATACAAATATTAAAACAAAACTTTTTCGATGATATTTCTACAAGGAGTCCAAATTTGTTGTTATTTTCACTTTCAAAAAGTGTTTCATATGTGAAATTGCACGTGATTCGAATAATCATTGTAGGCAAACCTGTCAAGATGTGCTGAAAGGGCTTTGAAACAAACATAAAATGTAATGTTAAACTAACTGAATTGATTTTCTTTATAAAATTTGAAACTATCTATACATTTTAAGACTATTCTGATCTAAGATACCTGGTTATACAAACTAAAAACTAAGTTATTTGTTTAAAAAAAAAGTGTACTTTAACTTTATTTAAAAAATTGAAGAAGATATATTTAACATAAACATTTCCATACATATTTAACTGCTTAACTAAATGCTCTTCAGAGACGCCTATATTTATTCAGGAGATACAGAAAAATAACAAACTTTCATTCATCCCCCTAAAGAAGCCTTAGCTTCAATGTAACCTTTAATTTTTCATAAAAATTTTCCCTAATTTAGTGTTGGAAGTAGGTATACAAAATGTATTAAAATAAAACTCCGATTTTTACATACATGGGGTTTAGTTAACCTCCCACAGAATTAATATAGATTTATTTTATTTATTATTGCAACAGAAACCGGTCCATCAAGTCTTATAGTTCAGACTGTAACCACAGGGTATAAACCATCAATGGCATTAAACAAGTTCAAGTATTTCATACCGATACGCAATAAAAATGAATAAACATTTTCTTTTCCTAAAACATAATCTAAAAAAAATACAGCAATATAAAAGACACGCATCTAACAGTAACTCCATCAGTTTTATTCTTTAACCTAGAGCGTGGTCATAAAAAGCCCAGCGTTTTCACTTGTTTCAATTTCAACCAGCAGCACGATGGAACGGCTTTGGGTATGATGAAGCACTAACGGCTGGGTATAACCACAAAGGCCAAACACTATATAGATTTAAATTACCCTATTTGGCAGGTAGCACTTCTGGTAGTGGGAATCACATCAATATTTGCATCGGATATTGGAGGAAGTATTTTGCATGAAATTGCAGGACAGCCAGATTACCTGCAGTGGATACCTCATGAATTATTATATACGAACGTCCCTCCACCGATACTTTTGTCACAACTCCATCATGGCCTGAGGATTGATGAAGCCCTTGCAGTTCGTGATGGAATTGAACAAGGACAGTCTCAGCTTGTTTCAGCGGCGGTGGTGGTAGAAGAAGCCCATTCACCGGTACTTTTGTCACAACATCATCATGGCCTGAGGATTAATGAAGCCCTACCAGTGCGTGATAGAAATGGACCAAGAGAATCTCAGCATGTACCATTGGTAGAAGAAACCCCTACTGAACTTCTTCCTGTCCCACCTAGTACTGAACACTTAGCAGCAGGCAGTAGAAACATTCCTATAACAGAGGAAGAGTTATTTGAAGGTATTTTTGGACGCCAATCAGGTTTATCTACAGGCGATAATGATGTAGTCATGCCTCCATCAGAACAATCAAACAGTAAAGTTTCAAAAACTCTAGTTGATTCACCAGTGACTCAGCCTATTTCAGATACATTAATTGTTGAAAGTTCAGATCCTCCGATTCTTGTTACCCAAAGGGAAGGAAGCTCTTTGCTTCCTGGAACCAAACAAAATAATAGCGCCCCTGCCAATGAAGTTCGTATAAATACGGGAGTAGGAAAACTTCAGATGGAAGCGTCTCTACAATCTGGTGTGAGAGGGGACCTGAAATTGACTGTTGGAGACATTACCACGCTCGATGATAATTCCAATCCAAAAAATAATACAGAACCACCTGCATTACCTATTGCAAAAGAACCCAAGCCCAACATTTTAACCAATGTTAATATCAGCGTGAATGTAAATGGGGATGGAACCGGAAGCGTTTTAAACTCTACTTCTACTGCAAATATCACCAAACCAATTAAAACAAACCACAAAAAATGCAATTAAATATAATTGAATTTGTTTTTCTTTGGTCAAAGCCTTTTATTTCAGTCATCAGAATAAGATTCGTTTTAATTTATTTACATACCTTTTTCATTAATAAGCATCAATTATTATTCAAATTCCCTTAAATACCTAAAGTCGTGCTTTAATAATGTATTACGTATTTATGATTTTTTGAGCTTTTAAAACATCAATTTCATTTACAAGGTGTTTTCTATTATTAGTGCATTAAGCATTTAAATTTATAGTAAAATGTCCTTAAGTAAAATCTGGAAATTATGTTTCTTTTTATTTTTGAGCGTAGATGTTTGATTAACGAGCATCATACCTAACATATATTTTTATTGTTTGGCCTAAACACATTAAGAACATGTGTTCCCCTTCCCACTATTGCGTAATTATGCATCCCTTTTTTAATTATTACTAGAAAACATTTTGTTTTCATAATTGTGGATACAAAATCAAATCAGAGCAATTTTGAAAAGTATACAAAAGTTAATGAAAATGTAATCCAAATGACCATAGAAAAGATTACTGTGCAAGACAAGAAATTTTCCCCTTACCGCCTTGCACAGTCTAATAAAACAAAAAAAGGCTTGGCCTTCAATACAAGTAGATTGAGATAGAGGACTAGGATTGAAATCAAATATATGTAATTTCGGTTTAAGAGGGATGTTAAAAATTAAAGCCTTATAGCCTGTTCAGCTTTTTTTCTTAAACGTCTTACTGGTCGATGGGTTTTGTTGAACTTGTTGACTGATAGTAAATAGGTTATTCCACTATATACCTATATGAACCCAAGTATAGTTTCTCTAAAAAGCCCAACATCAAGACAATAAGATTATAGTTCTCGCGCATAGATATGAATTTAAAGGTTTTAATTTTAACTATATAAAGAAACCTTTATCAATTTCCAATACATTTTTGAAATCCCAATACAAAGTATGAATTAATAAAACAGTCCATTGATAACTAGGGTATAGTGACTTACAACTCTCAACCAGTGACGTTTATTCGAAGGTATGCAGGTGTTCACCGCACACCCTACCAAAATCGTCACATTACATTTATTTGATTTTTTAAATCTTGGTGTTCTCCTTCATCAAGCGCACCACGGCAATTCCTACCATTCATTCATTCTCAAACAAATATAATACTCTAGGCTCTAGGGTGTTCTCCTCATGTCAACGCACCGACCGGACCGACCACCAAAGCTAAGGTAAAGCAAATCCACATCCACACAAAAAATGCAAAGAAGACACAAAATGTGTAGATAGTTTCTATATGGCTTGGTGTTCACCAAAAACACTCTATTACCAAGACCGGAATCTCAGACTGACATTTCGGTTTGCCTACAAGCTAAAAAGCACTAAATGTGAGAAAGTGTGCGTGAAATGATGCAAAAAACCAAACACATTCTCACAATTAGTGCTTTGGCCCATCAAAATGCTTCATTATAGTAATCAGCCCCATCTAAATGCTTCATTTTGAATGTTTCATGGCCTCGTTCAAAAACTAAACAATCTTTACCAACAGAATCTGAAGTGCTGACATGGTCTTAAATTGGAAGATTTGTATAGCTTTTTAATTTCAATCCAAATAAATGTTGTTAATGTATATTAAATAAAATAAAATTGACCAAATACATATTTAATGATTTATTAGTGCTGTTTTTTGTTTACTTAAATTATTTGCGAACGCAATATGAGCAGCAACTGGTTAAGTATAATTGGAAATGGACAAAAGTGTAACTTAATACTTTGTAAAACAACAAAACCGACAATTTTTTCAGCTGTAGCATTTTTGCTTAGAGCATTTTTTTTGGCGGCGCGCGGCGTTAGAAGTTCAGGTGGAAACAATAGGCGGGTGCCTCCGTATTTGTTTGTACAGAAAATGCTACGAGAAGAATACTTGTGAAGTTCCATTGCCAACTTTAGCTAGTTCAGATTCCTCAATTAGATTAGTATTTTCATCATTTAAGCAGTTCGATAATTGCAAGACCAAATTTGAGTTTTGTTTGTTGCAGAAATATTCCTGAAAATTTCTTTTTAAGTGACTATGTTAGAGTTAGAATTTTGTTTGTAGTTAGATTTTGGAATAAAAATTTGAGGGAACCATGTTTTGAAAATAAGTTGCTTTGTGTAAAGCAACTTTAAGGAATAGAAATAGGCAATATTGTTACAAACAATACCAACTAAATGAGTGAAATAAATAGATTTAAGTAACTTTTTTTATTCCAGTATGGGGAAACCGAACACCCGATAGAAAAAAACCGGTAAACGCGACAAAATCGAGACTTCTTGGCTAAATAATGTTATCTTCCATGCTTACGCATAAAATTACGAATTTTGTAGCATATGCAAATTTCTAGACACTTTACAATCTGAACAATTAACTATGCTATGAAAAAATTGGCTGCTATTAATGTTAATTTTTTTTTCTAAAAAGTTGATGAAGGTTAGCTGAAGCGGAAATTTCTTTAATTAACATACCTAAAATATTATTGACTTTCTCAAAAATATTTTCCTATACTAACCTCTGCTTTATATCTGAAAACTATTGTTTATGTATATTTTCTTCTATGTTCTGTATTTATAAAATGTAATGTAATACCCTTCAAACAATAATAAGTAAACTTGAACTTTGGTAACTAAACATTTTTAAGGAATGAATGAAAATTATATTTTGCGTTAAACTATGGGAATTCACTAAAAAAAATTCTGTACGTCAACAATCAACATTCATGTCGATTACTTGATCTATTGAATGAGTTGTGCATTAATTCAGAACGATTTTAAGACGTTTTCATTTTGTGATATATGTCAAAATTTGCATTTTATTTGCTCTGCATTTATAACAGATTCGCTATAAACGTTCTGATTACTTTTTTCGGTTATAACTCTTTTTTTTTAATTTAACATTTATTAATCATAATGGAATTGAAAAATAGTTGCAAGCTTAAATCATTAAAAACAAACTATAAATATACTTGGATAATTAAATTGATACAGATTTTAATTACTTGCAAACAAAATATTTGGGCCGTTCGTTAACGAAAATTTATTAGAATTCAAAACAAAAATTGCGCTCGCACCCTTAACTTGATGGTTCTTCGAACGCATCTTTGATACAAAAATCCGAGGTTTATTATGAAATTTAAAGAATTTCGTAGTGATTACTGTAAATTAGTGAATTAATTTTAATAAACTGATGTTGAACATGCTTTTTTCAAGACAAAAAGGTACATTGGTTCGCTATTAACAAAATGACTGCAAAATTAAAGCTTAAAACTGACTTCTTCATCGAAAAAAAGTAAAAAGAAAAACCTGAAAAAAACTTATTAACCCCTCCATTTTGTTTTTGCTGTGCAAAATGCCGCTAGCCCACGGCATCGTTTTTTTTTTGTTTGTGCTCACATCTATTCATGGATTAATTGTCAAAATTACAAATACAACAATGTAAACAAACGGGTTTTGGAGAGTGAAACGTACGAAAGATTCCGGTCTTGGTAATAGAGTGTTTTTGGTGTTCACCTTCATCGAGCGCACCACAACACCGTCCCTCCTTCGAATAAACAGACATTTTCTCAAACAAAACAACAAAATAAATACTCCAGGGTGTTCTCCTCATGTGAACGCACCGACCGATCAGCGAAAACAGGGTAAAGCAAATACACGTCCACACGAAAAATGCAAAGAAGAGACAAAATGTGTAGATAGTTTCTATATGGCTAGGTGTTCACCTTCATCGAGTGCACCACCGCAACCGCACACGGCCGCGGCGCACAGTCCTTCATTCGAATGAACAGAAAAACAGAAAAGGAAATAAATTGGTTTGGTGTTCAACTTCTATGAGCGCACCACTATCTATTTCAATATGGAATCGAGAAAGAGAGAGAGTGAACTCTGAACGAAGACGACACTTAAGAGCATATAAGTGTACCCCACAGGCACACACAAGGGGAAGAGTTAGAGTTTATATTTTCAGTGTTGTATGTTACATCTCTCTGAATTCAAATTTATTATTTTATTCTCATTACTCATTCTCATTCTGGACTTTAGAATGAAAAGATCGTTTTTCGAGGACAAAATGAATGATAATTTAATGAATTGCAGGTGCATCATTGAAAAATTAATGGAAAAGCCATTTTCGCAGCTAATGCCCATGGAAAAAACAGAGGCGATAAATATTGGAAGGCCAATACCACCTCTTCCAAATTTAATTTCCATAAATGCAACAAAAAATAAAACATTTAATAGATACTTCCAGGTAAAACAGTACGAGTCCAAGTTATGGTTGTGTGGTTGCCCCACTTTAAATAAATTGTTTTGCTGGCCTTGCTTGCTTTTTGCAAGTAACCAAGAAAGGAGTGTGTGGTCTACGGGTTACTCCGATCTAAACCATTTGACCGTAGCAGCAAACAAACATATAATTTCTCAAACCCATATCAATTGTAGTGTAGCGTTGAAAACTTTTGGCAACACCCGTATAGACATGTTGCTTGATGCACAAAAAAATATATCGGTATCTCGTCATAACGAACAAGTGTCCGAAAACCGGCAAGTTTTGGAGCGACTTATTGATGCGGTGTGCTTTTTGGGCTCTCAAGAGCTAGCGTTCAGGGGTAATGATGAACGCGAAGAGTCGGATAACAAGGGAAACTATGTTGAGCTTTTAAATCTAATAGCCAAATATGACTCTAAACTAGAAAATCATTTAAAATCGGCAACGGTTTTTAAAGGAACATCCAACAACATTCAAAATGATTTGATCAATGCAATATCAAAAGATTACTGTGCAAGACAAGAAATTTTCCCCTTACCGCCTTGCACAGTCTAATAAAACAAAAAAAGGCTTGGCCTTCAATACAAGTAGATTGAGATAGAGGACTAGGATTGAAATCAAATATATGTAATTTCGGTTTAAGAGGGATGTTAAAAATTAAAGCCTTATAGCCTGTTCAGCTTTTTTTCTTAAACGTCTTACTGGTCGATGGGTTTTGTTGAACTTGTTGACTGATAGTAAATAGGTTATTCCACTATATACCTATATGAACCCAAGTATAGTTTCTCTAAAAAGCCCAACATCAAGACAATAAGATTATAGTTCTCGCGCATAGATATGAATTTAAAGGTTTTAATTTTAACTATATAAAGAAACCTTTATCAATTTCCAATACATTTTTGAAATCCCAATACAAAGTATGAATTAATAAAACAGTCCATTGATAACTAGGGTATAGTGACTTACAACTCTCAACCAGTGACGTTTATTCGAAGGTATGCAGGTGTTCACCGCACACCCTACCAAAATCGTCACATTACATTTATTTGATTTTTTAAATCTTGGTGTTCTCCTTCATCAAGCGCACCACGGCAATTCCTACCATTCATTCATTCTCAAACAAATATAATACTCTAGGCTCTAGGGTGTTCTCCTCATGTCAACGCACCGACCGGACCGACCACCAAAGCTAAGGTAAAGCAAATCCACATCCACACAAAAAATGCAAAGAAGACACAAAATGTGTAGATAGTTTCTATATGGCTTGGTGTTCACCAAAAACACTCTATTACCAAGACCGGAATCTCAGACTGACATTTCGGTTTGCCTACAAGCTAAAAAGCACTAAATGTGAGAAAGTGTGCGTGAAATGATGCAAAAAACCAAACACATTCTCACAATTAGTGCTTTGGCCCATCAAAATGCTTCATTATAGTAATCAGCCCCATCTAAATGCTTCATTTTGAATGTTTCATGGCCTCGTTCAAAAACTAAACAATCTTTACCAACAGAATCTGAAGTGCTGACATGGTCTTAAATTGGAAGATTTGTATAGCTTTTTAATTTCAATCCAAATAAATGTTGTTAATGTATATTAAATAAAATAAAATTGACCAAATACATATTTAATGATTTATTAGTGCTGTTTTTTGTTTACTTAAATTATTTGCGAACGCAATATGAGCAGCAACTGGTTAAGTATAATTGGAAATGGACAAAAGTGTAACTTAATACTTTGTAAAACAACAAAACCGACAATTTTTTCAGCTGTAGCATTTTTGCTTAGAGCATTTTTTTTGGCGGCGCGCGGCGTTAGAAGTTCAGGTGGAAACAATAGGCGGGTGCCTCCGTATTTGTTTGTACAGAAAATGCTACGAGAAGAATACTTGTGAAGTTCCATTGCCAACTTTAGCTAGTTCAGATTCCTCAATTAGATTAGTATTTTCATCATTTAAGCAGTTCGATAATTGCAAGACCAAATTTGAGTTTTGTTTGTTGCAGAAATATTCCTGAAAATTTCTTTTTAAGTGACTATGTTAGAGTTAGAATTTTGTTTGTAGTTAGATTTTGGAATAAAAATTTGAGGGAACCATGTTTTGAAAATAAGTTGCTTTGTGTAAAGCAACTTTAAGGAATAGAAATAGGCAATATTGTTACAAACAATACCAACTAAATGAGTGAAATAAATAGATTTAAGTAACTTTTTTTATTCCAGTATGGGGAAACCGAACACCCGATAGAAAAAAACCGGTAAACGCGACAAAATCGAGACTTCTTGGCTAAATAATGTTATCTTCCATGCTTACGCATAAAATTACGAATTTTGTAGCATATGCAAATTTCTAGACACTTTACAATCTGAACAATTAACTATGCTATGAAAAAATTGGCTGCTATTAATGTTAATTTTTTTTTCTAAAAAGTTGATGAAGGTTAGCTGAAGCGGAAATTTCTTTAATTAACATACCTAAAATATTATTGACTTTCTCAAAAATATTTTCCTATACTAACCTCTGCTTTATATCTGAAAACTATTGTTTATGTATATTTTCTTCTATGTTCTGTATTTATAAAATGTAATGTAATACCCTTCAAACAATAATAAGTAAACTTGAACTTTGGTAACTAAACATTTTTAAGGAATGAATGAAAATTATATTTTGCGTTAAACTATGGGAATTCACTAAAAAAAATTCTGTACGTCAACAATCAACATTCATGTCGATTACTTGATCTATTGAATGAGTTGTGCATTAATTCAGAACGATTTTAAGACGTTTTCATTTTGTGATATATGTCAAAATTTGCATTTTATTTGCTCTGCATTTATAACAGATTCGCTATAAACGTTCTGATTACTTTTTTCGGTTATAACTCTTTTTTTTTAATTTAACATTTATTAATCATAATGGAATTGAAAAATAGTTGCAAGCTTAAATCATTAAAAACAAACTATAAATATACTTGGATAATTAAATTGATACAGATTTTAATTACTTGCAAACAAAATATTTGGGCCGTTCGTTAACGAAAATTTATTAGAATTCAAAACAAAAATTGCGCTCGCACCCTTAACTTGATGGTTCTTCGAACGCATCTTTGATACAAAAATCCGAGGTTTATTATGAAATTTAAAGAATTTCGTAGTGATTACTGTAAATTAGTGAATTAATTTTAATAAACTGATGTTGAACATGCTTTTTTCAAGACAAAAAGGTACATTGGTTCGCTATTAACAAAATGACTGCAAAATTAAAGCTTAAAACTGACTTCTTCATCGAAAAAAAGTAAAAAGAAAAACCTGAAAAAAACTTATTAACCCCTCCATTTTGTTTTTGCTGTGCAAAATGCCGCTAGCCCACGGCATCGTTTTTTTTTTGTTTGTGCTCACATCTATTCATGGATTAATTGTCAAAATTACAAATACAACAATGTAAACAAACGGGTTTTGGAGAGTGAAACGTACGAAAGATTCCGGTCTTGGTAATAGAGTGTTTTTGGTGTTCACCTTCATCGAGCGCACCACAACACCGTCCCTCCTTCGAATAAACAGACATTTTCTCAAACAAAACAACAAAATAAATACTCCAGGGTGTTCTCCTCATGTGAACGCACCGACCGATCAGCGAAAACAGGGTAAAGCAAATACACGTCCACACGAAAAATGCAAAGAAGAGACAAAATGTGTAGATAGTTTCTATATGGCTAGGTGTTCACCTTCATCGAGTGCACCACCGCAACCGCACACGGCCGCGGCGCACAGTCCTTCATTCGAATGAACAGAAAAACAGAAAAGGAAATAAATTGGTTTGGTGTTCAACTTCTATGAGCGCACCACTATCTATTTCAATATGGAATCGAGAAAGAGAGAGAGTGAACTCTGAACGAAGACGACACTTAAGAGCATATAAGTGTACCCCACAGGCACACACAAGGGGAAGAGTTAGAGTTTATATTTTCAGTGTTGTATGTTACATCTCTCTGAATTCAAATTTATTATTTTATTCTCATTACTCATTCTCATTCTGGACTTTAGAATGAAAAGATCGTTTTTCGAGGACAAAATGAATGATAATTTAATGAATTGCAGGTGCATCATTGAAAAATTAATGGAAAAGCCATTTTCGCAGCTAATGCCCATGGAAAAAACAGAGGCGATAAATATTGGAAGGCCAATACCACCTCTTCCAAATTTAATTTCCATAAATGCAACAAAAAATAAAACATTTAATAGATACTTCCAGGTAAAACAGTACGAGTCCAAGTTATGGTTGTGTGGTTGCCCCACTTTAAATAAATTGTTTTGCTGGCCTTGCTTGCTTTTTGCAAGTAACCAAGAAAGGAGTGTGTGGTCTACGGGTTACTCCGATCTAAACCATTTGACCGTAGCAGCAAACAAACATATAATTTCTCAAACCCATATCAATTGTAGTGTAGCGTTGAAAACTTTTGGCAACACCCGTATAGACATGTTGCTTGATGCACAAAAAAATATATCGGTATCTCGTCATAACGAACAAGTGTCCGAAAACCGGCAAGTTTTGGAGCGACTTATTGATGCGGTGTGCTTTTTGGGCTCTCAAGAGCTAGCGTTCAGGGGTAATGATGAACGCGAAGAGTCGGATAACAAGGGAAACTATGTTGAGCTTTTAAATCTAATAGCCAAATATGACTCTAAACTAGAAAATCATTTAAAATCGGCAACGGTTTTTAAAGGAACATCCAACAACATTCAAAATGATTTGATCAATGCAATATCAAACACAATCATTGATAATATCAACAAAGAGATTGATGCTGCAAATTTTCTTTCTGTTATGTTGGATGAAACCACAGATATCACAAAAAAGTGTCAATTATCTGTGGTTTTCCGATATGTAGAAATGGTGCCCCAAAAGAACGATTTTACCAATTTTGGGACGTCAGTGAAGATCGTACAGCCAATGCAATATCGAAAAAAATAATTGATTTGATAAAATCTGAAAATTGGGGTGCCAAATTGGTGGCTCAGACATACGATGGTGCCGCTGTTATGTCTGGTGAGCTAAATGGAACCCAAGCTCAAGTAAGAAATGAGTTTCAGCATGCTATATTTATTCATTGCAATGCTCATGTTCTGAATTTAGTTTTATCACAATCTGTGAACTTTCTTCGGGAAGTGAAAATTTTCTTTTTAAGTTTGTCCGGTCTCTCCGCTTTTTTCTCCCAGTCCACAAAAAGGACTTATTTTTTGGACCAAATAATTAAAAGAAGACTACCCTCCGTTGCCCCAACTAGATGGAATTATTCATCTCGCTTGGTAAATGCTGTTCAAACACATTTTAATGACTTGGTCATTTTATTTGATGAAATGATTGATGATCCAGATACTTGAGGGGCGGACGCAATCCAAGCGAGAGGTTTTCTTCAATTTTTAAAAAGCTTTAATACAGTTTTTATGCTAAACACTTTTAACGATGTATTTTCCCACACGGATATTTTGTTTAATGTCTTACAAAACAAAATATTCGACATAAATTATTGTTGTGAGCAAATTGAATCAGTTAAGATAGAAATCAACACATTACGAACAAAATTTCAAAACATTTTTGAAACTGCTGAAAATATAATTGACCCTGTTCTAAAACGTGGCGAAATTTTGGATACATTTAAACTTAGGTATCGGCAATTATTTTTTTAAATAATCGACACTTTGTCGTTATAAATGGAAAGCAGGTTCGAGTCGTTAAAAATATTTAAATTTTTAGAATTACTTTCTGTAAAAAAATTTGCTGAAAATGAAAAAAATTCCCAACTGAAGCCTTCGAATGCCTTAAAAGTTCATATGGTCCGTTTTTTGATTTTGTGAAGCTTAAGAATGAACTCACTGTGTTTTTTAAATTTGCACAGTCACAATTCAAAAATATTTCCGTCAAGGATATTCCAAAACTCCTCGATAATATGGAACTTAAGGACACTTTTTCTGAAATTTTTAAATTAAGCTCACTAATTTTGACTATTCCAGTGTCAAGTAGCTCTGTCGAGCGATCTTTTTCTGCACTTAAACGCATAAAATCATATGCCAGAAATAAAATGCTGGAGAACAGGTTGTCAGAACTGGCAATTATTTCAATTGAAAAATCATTTCTTAAGGAAATAAAAGCAAAAAATATTTTTTATGATGACGTTCTACAAGTTTTTTTGAAGAAATCCCGTCGAATCGAACTTATCTACAAGTAAATGTTTATTGGGCTCCATTAATTTAACTATACTACTAAATAAATATGACTTATTCTACTATTAAAATAAATACTTAAAAAAAGCAAAAAAAATATAAAAATAAAAAAATAAAAAAAAAATAAAATAAAAAAAAAACAAAAATGGGATCTTGTCTATTACGTCCCCGTCGTGATCCTGGATTAAAACTAAAAATAGGCAAATTATTTGTACAAATAATTATAGTGAACACCTTACTGAAATCACCACGGCACGTCACTGCTCTCAACCATTCCTGTGTTCGAGTACTGTTGTCAGGGTTGGATTTGGATGGAACGCACAGTTTTAAGCCGAATCCGAATGGCTAATTTGAGGAACCGCTTTTCATGACAAGAATTACTCTTGGTTAGGTTATTTGATGGAGTAGGACACACTTGGGCCAGTTAAATGGCCCATTGTGATAGTACATGAATCTTGAGGCTTTCTTGTAAGTTCAATAAAACCATTTTAAGTCAATTATGAAACGTGAAAAACTGATTATGTTAATATGATTATATATTTTTTTTTTTTTTTCCGCAGGAAGGTGAGAAATCTTCAGAGACACTATAAGCCCGATGCTTATAGTAGTGTCAGATTTTTACTGACTAAAACTCACCTCCCTTATCTTCTATATTATTACTACAACTAAGTCCAGCTTAACAAGTAGTTTTAGCGTCATTTTGTTCGCGTTTTGTCAGGAAGCTCCCCAACGAGAGGACCTGTAGATTCCACAAAATTCGAGTGGAGAGATTAATTTGTTTGCGCTAGATCAGAAGGTCTTGTTCGGTGCAGACGCCGAAAAACGAACGCCTCGCTAACAGATTGTTGGATTAAGTTATTACTATGATTTCTAAGTCGTGATCTTAGCTCTGTAGCAAATTTTTTAATTTCGTTTTCTACATATTTTATATTTAAATCTCTATGTAAGTCGCTATTTCTTACATACCATGGAGCATTTACTATTATTTTAAGTACTTTGTTTTGGTATGTTTGCAAAATTTGTATATTTCTTTCGTTGGTACAACCCCAAAGTTGTATACCGTACGTCCAAACTGGTTTCAGTACTTGCTTAAATAAGAAGCTTGTTATAAACGCTTAGATTGGAATATCTTCCAATAAGCCATGCCAATTCGCGGAGTTTATTTTCGAGTTCATCGCGTTTCTTTTTTACATGAACTTTCCATTTAAGTTTCGCGTCTAGAGTCATGCCTAGATATTAGCGTATGGAATTTGCACAGAATTTATATAAATAGGTAAGTTATATACTTTTTTATACGTAAAATTTGTGTGCGTCGATTTCGTTTCATTAAGAGCAATTCGCCATTTCTTTGTCCAATCTGAAATGCTATTTAATGCCTTTTGAAGCTTAGAGGTTGCCGTTTCTATTGAATCCGATATTGCGAGTACAGCTGTATCATCGGCAAAAGTGCCTAAAGTTGTGCCTTCTGTTTGGGGTATATCTCGTGTATAAAGAACAAACAAAATCGGTCCAAGGACGCTACCCTGGGGAACCCCAGCGTTTATTTCTTTAAACTCCGAATACTCCGTTCCTTGCTTAACTCGAAAGAATCTATTTTCTAGGTACGATTCAAGAATGTTATATATTTGCTCTGGAAAGACTTTTAATTTATATTTTAGCCCGTCATGCCAAACTTTGTCAAAAGCTTGAGAAACGTCAAGAAATGCAGTTGAGCAAATCTTTATATGATTATATGATTCTTCCGTTTTACATCATTCTCATCCATACAGCTTCTGCAAAAGTTATTTGAGAATACACCTAGCCGGCCAGCAGCGTGGCAGAATTAGAGATAGCAGGCACCTTGACCGCTTTAAATTTAGTGTAGGCGTGATGTTTTTCGTGACCTGACACGTGGTGATGTTATTCCCACTGATGTTTGCCTTCTTCATAGCAATAGTAGTAGGAATAGGTGCACTAGTGGAGCGACCGTTACACAGTTGAGAATTTGAATATTTGAAATTTGAAAAAAGGTCAATGTAAGAGATGGGATCGTGTCTTGTATAAATAAATGATTTTATAAGTAAGTCACAAAACCCGATGTACGATGTTGTTTTTGGTTGTTTGTAAAGGATCGATGTGATACACGGTTGATGTAAAAGAAAAGCGGAATAGGTCAAGATACAGGTAAAGGAATGTTTGATTGTTTGTAAAAAAGGGCAAATTATGATGACGATTGAAAGTGGTTTCTAGTAAATTTTATTGTTGACGATGCGAGTCATAAAACCTAATTTTCGAACTAATTTATGACTGCAAAGGATCGATCGTCGCATCCTATTTGATAGGTATTGTATTAATGAACTAAATAATCAAATATTGATATCTACGTAGGGGAAATGACAACAACAGCAACAGCAACAACAACATCAACAACAACAACAACAGGAGCAACAACAGCAGCAGGAGCAACAACATCAACTACAACAGCAACAACAAAATGTGTGTTTGTTCATGTAAAAATAAAAGAATAAAGAAAGTTCTGTCAATTCGATTTTTTTAATTTATTTCTTTCATTTTATTCCATACATTTTATAGGATTTTGTTTTTATTTATCCAGGAGTTATGTTCTGTTGGAAATCCCAACCACTTAACAAAAACTTTATTGCCTCTTGTTTGTAGAACTTTTTCTACCAGAAATACATCTTCACTTTTTGATTTCATTAATTCTTCATCATAGAAACCGCCTTGTACAGGTTTTCCTTCAAAGTCTTCAAGAAGATATGTTATAGGGTTAGTTTCTTGGATTTTTCATTTTCAGTTGGATAAATTTATGTATTGCGATCATCATGAATACATATTTTAACTGTCGGAATCCATCCCTATAGATAAAATAATGTGTTGACCTTATTGACGTACATTTGTATTCCTCAATAAAAATAACCCTTGGACCATTTTTGAGGATTTTAATGATAAGGGACAGGGTTTAGTAATATTATTGACATGATGCTAGCAAAGCAATAGATAAAGGAGGTATAGCCCTATTAGACAAATGAATGATATGATGGTAGTGAGGTATTAGGCTTTTGTTACACTAATTATTACCTCAATCCAGGAAAAATCCTAAAGCAATAGATATAGATGGTCAAGTCCTATTAGTCAGATGAGTGACATGATGGTAACGATGTATCAGGGTCTTGATATATTAATGCACGTATTATAATCGTACATTTTAATTGCTGGCATTCATCCTTATAGAAATATAGTGCTACCCCTATTTAAATATTTTTAAAATATTTTTATTTCCGTTGACTTTAAAGATCCTCAAAATGTATTCCATTCAAAAGTTCTAAAGCATCAGATAGAGGGGTCAAGTTCTATTAGTCCGATGATTGACATGATGTTATCGATGCATCAGGGTTTTGATATACCAATGCAAATATCATAATCGTAAATTTTAATTGTTGACATCCATCCTTACAGAAATATAGTGTTGATCCTATTTGATTTTTATTTCTGTTGACTTTTAACATCCTTTAAATTTATTGAAAGTGTGCTATGAAAATCAGAGGGTCTCTGAAAATGTGTGGATTGTAATGGTCTGCATACAATTACTTATGTTTGTATGTGTATTCCCCCCCCCCTCTTTTTTTTTTGTATAAATACTTTGAGCATTATCATCATAATCATCAGTAATAGAACATAGAACCACCATGCAACATCAAGACTCGAAAATTAGTCAGCAGATGAAGGAGTGGTTGAGAGAATATAGCTGCCAATGCTGGGAGTTCCTGCAGCTGCAGGATGCCGCTTGGGAGGAGGTTGGTAGTGTGGACACTACCAACATTGACAGCCTTGTTGCAGTGGCCCACCTGCTTCATTCTCTTCGACTAAAAGCTTGTAAAGGGGGTTTGATGTAAGCCCCCTACCAGCCACAATAAATATTTTTTTAAATATAAAAATTTAAATAAAAAATATTTCAAAAAAAAAAAAATTTATTTCTACTTCTTTTCTTCTTCACTCATTTCATTAAAAGATTTGAAATGTATCTTACGACGTTTCGGTGTTTTAATATTATCCTCTTGTTGTGATTCATTTTCTTTCATTCAATTGGAAAATGCAAAAGACAATATGGAATACGTTGTCTGCAAAGTGAAAGGGATTTTTCTTAATTATGCCGCATCTCAACAAATTAATTTTGCCTGAATTAAAGAACCGTACTAAATTCATCTTCTTCATTTTCAAATTTTAATTAGATCAGAAAACATTCGACGGACGAGAGACCATCAGGTGATAACAATTCCAGAAATAAAAACCTACAGCGTTAAATCTGAAAAACTTCGTTTTCTTGACGACCATAGTTCGCTACCATATTGATTTAAAAGACAACGATAGAATGCCCATTTAAAAATGTAAAAAAAAAATTAATTATGTCAAAAATTGTAAAAATTATAATAAAATGTAAAAATGTATGAAAAACTTGTTCTAAAAAAATGTATGTATGTTGTTTTTATTTCATAAAAATTTTCGGAGCTCGATAGATCAATAACAAAAAATATCAAAACAACCATCGCAACGGAAACAGCCCCAATGAGAACCTGAATTAGCGTTTAAAGAAAAACAAACAAATGTTTTTTGATGATAAAATTTATTTATTTTATTTAAACGTTTACATATTTCATTTCTGAATTCAAACAATTCTGTTGACTACTTGATCAAGTGGATTATATTCAATTATACGATCATGGAGCATAAGACGTAAGTTGATGTGTTTGCTGGTATATTTTTCGATGTTCTCATCTCCAGGCGTTTGTCGACAGGTCCTGTTTTTAAGGTTTCGTTTTGATGTCTGCAGCCTATAACAAAAATTGGGGAACGCGATTTAAATAGCTCCCAGGAAAGTAATGGTTCGGTGTTAGATTTATTATAGTATATTTTCTGAATATCGGTATACATTCTGTACAACGAACTATACGAGTATCTGTTTCTTTCAAAAGATATATTTAGGTCTTCATGTGGGTAGACATCGGAGTTTAGATAAACTTTTACATCTGTTAAATCACAGTGATCATAAATTGTAGGATCAGCAGATAATTTTTTATATTTTTCAGTTTGTAGAGCAAGGATAATGTAACTAGGTTTCTCTATTTGCGTCGTTGTCTTCACGTTCCAGATATGATGGGTAGAAGCTGATAGCGTGGGGTATTCATAAAGATACCAGTTTCGAAAAGCAATTTTCATAAAACTATTTTTGTTTATAGATTTGTATAGAGTTAATTTCATAGCATCTGATAAAGTCACATGCGGTATTTTCCATTGAACCTTGTGAAGTTTTATTTGAACATTTTCATCTGAGCGGGATATAAGTGCATTTTCATCCATTCTAGCCCGTGTAATAATTAGATCATGTCGGGCATTTGGGATAATTCTTTTATAATCTTCTTTGTTCAGTGGAATACAATAATTAAAATTTAATGGTTTTAAATCAATATCTGAGTCGGAGGACCAAGATGCATTCAGTAGCATATCACTTTCATTTTTGGATAAAGATAAATAATTTTTAATCGTTGATGTTATTCCGACATTTCGATTACAGTCAATTTCTTTGCCATTCAGTTCATATCGTATTTCATCAAAGAGAAAAGCCATTGCATTATTTACAAGTTTTGTAGTGAGTATCTCTTTTCCATCTGCTTTTGAAATTGTTCCTTCAACATACAAAAAAAACTTTCTAAAGGAAGAAAATTAAGATTTTGATGTTGTATAGAAATCTGAATGATGTCATTGCGATCAAAATTGTTTTGATACGGCGAATAAGTATGATATTCGTATTTAGAAATACTTTCATTAATCTCCGGTTCTTGAAAAATGTTTAGCATATTTCTTTTTTTGTTTTGTTTTTAATGTTTTAATGTGTATCCTAATGATAATATACAAAGTCCTGATTATCTTTAGTAAGAAGAGATGTTACCGCATTTGAGTTCGAAGATGGATTAAGTATCAAATTATTTTGTGTGTTGTTTTTATAAGAAATTGAATTTATTATATGTTCATATACAATCATGTTTCCGGCTTTAAATGTAATCGGGCAGTTATTTTTTCTCCTCTGAAATTGATATCTTTTCCGTCTTGATCAACAAACTTAAAACACAGTGATGTTATCCGCTTGACGTTCACAGGTAAACAAATAACATTCCTCGGAGCTTCAATGATTTTATAGCCTGGACTTACTTTAAAGCAATATTCACATGAGCACAACCAACGAATGAACGAATATTCGTCGATTTTGACATTTCTTTCACATGAGAGTTTTTAATTCGTCGCGAATGAAGTTTGACATTCACCACCGAAACCAAAACAAGAACGATTTTTTTAGGTTAAGTACGCGGGCACGAGTACGATAACTTTGGCGCCAAGATATAATAACGGTTTTTGGTAGAGGGTCTTAATACAAGCATTTTTTACTATGGGAGGGGGGTCTATCTCCCCCCGTTTAGGCGGGAGGGGCAATTTAAAAAAGTTATTATTTAAAATGGAAAAAAATAATTAAAAAATAACGGTGATATTTACTATTAAGTTGTATACATTTTTTTAAAGCCAACACTATGTTCTATTAGCCAGTTTTTAAATCAAAATAAAAATTAAATTTTTCAAAAACTACGCATAGTTTTGACTTGATTTAAAAAAATGCTAATAGACAAAAGTGTTGGCTTTAAAAAAAGGTATAATACTTAATTATAAGTATTACCGTTATTTTTTAATTATTTTTTTTCCATTTAATGTACATATTTTTTTAAACTGCCCCTACCGCCTAAACGGGGGGAGATAGACCCCCCTCCCATAGTAAAAAATGCTTGTTTTTAACTGTTCTATACAAATCCGTCATTAAACTTTGTCGCCAAAGTTATCGTACTCTCCCCAGTACGCGCGATTTTTTTATTCGTTGCAAGTGTGGATAATGTGGAACGCGAATAAAGTTTGACAGTTCGTATCAACTATAATTTTTTTCGCGACGAATAAATTTGTTTTCTTAAATTTATTAATATATGATATTGAAAAGTAAAAGTATGCATCATAAATCAAATAGAAACTATATTGCTATCGTTTTGTTAAGAATTTGTGTGGAAATATGTATTTAAACGTATATAAACTCACATTTTGTAATTCATTCGTCGTTCGTTGGTCGCGCTCATGTGAATGATGCTTAACAGCAAATTCATGTAAGATTTGTGCTGTTTGGTTATTAATATACGTTCCTTCTATGATATTACATTCAATGCGGACAGCATTTACTCTGTTAATATCAACATAAAAATCTGATTCATGATATAAATTTGCCTCAGGAATTTTTTTGCTAAACCCCAAAATAGCTCCAATAGAATTTGGTTTAGAGAAGTCAATGTGTTCTGAGCTAATTACTTCACATTTTAAAGTATTGTTATTTGCCTTGATTTTAATTTCACTCTTTTTTGAACCACTTTTCTTGTTTTTATTAATTTCAATAATTTTTGTTTGTATTAAATTATTAATATCTTCTATCTCACCCACATGTAACAAGTTATTAAACTCATCTACATTTGGTATAGAGTTATATGTTTGAAAATCTATAAGCCCACATACATAATAATTAGACTTCAGTACAATTGGTGGGAAATACTCGGCATTCAGAGTTGATTCATTTCCACTCAAGGTAAGTGTTAACGACATCGCGATTAAAAGACAAATGATACAGTTTTGATTTTTCTACGTCATTTTATTCAGTTCTTATTAAGTTTTTAAAAAATAATATTACATTGTTCCAGTAAAAATCTTAAACATAAGTGGCCAAATATAAAGTCTACCAAGTCTTGTTCTCGGATATAATTATAATTTATTTTACTACCAAGGTAGCTTATAACTTCAGTTGGTGGTCTCAAATTTCCAAAACTATCAAAATACCTAATAACATTTTTTTTTGTTTATAATATATGCTACCCACTGAGTACCCATCCCAGCTTCATCATCCAAATATAAAACACCACATTCTTTATCGAATGATATCCTTGGTAATGAATCTCGCATGCAAACTCCTTTAAAATTCTTTAAGTGCTTCTTTCCAAAGTGATCAATTTCCAAATTGCTTAAAGGGTGGTTAGGAAGCAGGGTAATTAGTTTTTTGCATTTGGAGTTTTAAGAAAAATGCCAAGACCATTTTTATATGGACGTAAGAATAATCCATTTCCTTGAATATCAACCGATTCCATAGCCTGATTATGACGTTTGTTTTCTTCAAATTGCCTTTTAGCAGCTCGTACATCATTGATGGCTTTTACTATGCCAGCTTTTCCACCTGTCAAAGAACCCACAGCTGAAAGACCAGCGAGAATAGGAGCTAGAAGTGGGAAAAAACCACCACTCTTTGGAAGTGGGATTATTCTCGGTGTGGTAATGTCCTGTTTTTTTCTTATTTTTTAAGACATTTTTTGCGGCCTTAACAGCAATATTTGCTATAGAGGTTGTACCGCAACAATTGACATTGTTTTTAATAGCATTTCTTGCCTCACTTATAACCTTTTTAAAAATACTTCTTTTGCAAGTCTTTTTGGGTTTAGTTTTGATAGTTTTTCTATTGACAGATCTTGCCTTTTTATTCCCCATACCAAATTTTGTCTTTGCTTTCATCATGTTGGTGACTAAAAGTCGCTTGCTTTGAATCTTTTCCAAGCCTGTTCTGTTAGAGCTTTGTCGGCAATGTGTCGATCTGAGAGAGAACTACTTTTAGAATATGCAATATCATGTAGTCGACAAGCCTCATCCAATTGATTAATTCCCTTATCTCCTCTACGTAACCGTTCTTCCAATTTCGTTCCTGGACCACAATAATTATAAGAAGGAATATGTAGTTCGAATGGTAGTTTGTCAATAGCTTTATTTAAAAGCCCTTCTCCTTCAAATGATTTTCTTTTTTTATGTTCCTGTTTTTTAGTGTTGTGCTCAATCATATTATAATAATTAATATACCTTCTTAGTCGAGGGTTGAAACATACATGATTAGAAATATATAAAAACTAGATGTTTTATTTCAAAAGTTGTTAGTCATCATTATGTGGTTCGTTAAGCAGTCAGAAATTATAAAAGTAAAAAATTTTGATTGTAATTTAAAAACTAAAAAGAAGCATGGATCCTTGTTTCCAAACAGTTTTCGTGGAATTATCGCAGGACCTTCAAACTGTGGGAAAACAAATGTAATGCTTAGCATTCTTCTTGACCCTAATGGATTGAAGTTTGAAAATATTTATATTTATTCTAAATCTTTACATCAGCCAAAATATCAATATCTAAAAACGCTAATAACAAATATCAAAGGAATGGAATACAATGAATTTTCAAACAATTGTGAAATAATGACACCATCAGAAGCTAAAAGTAATTCAGTTTTCATATTCGATGATGTTGCATGTCAGAAACAAAACAACATAAGAGACTATTTTTGTATGGGACGGCATAACGGGGTTGACAGCTTTTACTTATGTCAGTCATACACTCAACTCATATACCAAAACATTTGATCAGAGACAATGCTAACTTTATCATTCTTTTCAAACAAGATGAGTTGAATTTGAAGCATGTTTACAAAAATCATATTAATTCAGATATGACATTTAATCAATTTAAGGAGTTGTGTTCTCACTGCTGGGCTGATAACTTTGGATTCCTGGTTATAGACAAGGAAAGCAGTATTATAAAAGGTCGCTACAAAAATAGTTTCAATAAAATTGCATTGCTATAAATACACTATTATCATTTAAAATCCAAACATTCTGACAACACCACTGTTTGAGACAGTTTGCTTGTTGAAGGATAATAATTTTTACATTTTTACTCAATTGGAAAACACATTCAAACCTATTGTTGAGCCGTTGAAAAAATTGATTGAGAATGAAAGGTATGACAACTTTCAGCAAGAAAAACTTAAAAATCGTAAACTTCTATTCAAATCGTTTGATGAAAAGAACGAAACAGATCATGAACAAACAAGTACACAGGAATTGGAAAGCATAGACGATTCTCTTATTTTCAGCACCCCAAAAAATATAACAGGTTCTAACAGGATGCCTTTCTTAACAAAAAGTATGAACGAGCCTGACAAAACATCTTCTGTCACCCAAAAAATATTATCAGAATCGAATCGTGATACAAATTATGGCCCATATTTTGATGTGAACACACAAACTGTTAAAATAGGCAGTTGCAGCTTTGAAATGAATGAAAATGATATTATAATTGGTGGTGAAACTTTTAGTCGAACTCCTGGTCTCTGAAATGAAATACACAAACAAAAATATGGAATATGCGTTCTGGAATGATCCTAATGAACTTGTCAATAGACTTATGTCCAATTTCATAAAGAACTTTTATACATTTAACAGGATTTTAAACTGTAAAATGGGATATTTTGGTTTCACCAAGCGTTTTTAAAGTAAACAAGCTTTTAAACACCTTTTAAAACTAAATGCCCATTTTTGGCTCATTAAATTTTAAAAGTGTCATTAAAAAATGAATATTACAGATTGAAAGCTGATGTTTTGTTTTGTAAAATTTGTATTCTCAATATTTGGAGATACATAATGAATAGGTAAACAAATTCAACATTGCATTTATAATATCATTTTTATGATTTTTAATTTTTAATTAGAATATTAGATTGGTCATCTTCATCTGACGAAGAAGAACAACATATAGTTATTCTCCGCTCAAGAGTATTCCGCGTTCACAAGAATCCAATTTCATATTTTATTTTTGAACGACACACGATTTTTGATTTTGAAGAAGTTTTCATTGTTGTATTTTGCGATTCTTGTCATTTATTTCAACATATAATGCTTTCTCATTTTTTCTCACACAATTCGCTTAATAGAAAGAAAAAAGGGGTTTTATTTTTACAGGGTTGTGAAGAGAACTCTATTTTAACAAAAATATCCCTAAAAATTCCCATTTCAAGCTTGGTGAAACTGAGAAAATTTAAAGGCCTGATAAAATTTAAAAAGCTTTTAGATAAAAGTGCTTTTAGTGTTTGTTTATGAAATCGGACAAGTTCGGTAGGAGCTCCAAGCCTTTTCAAAAAAAAAGTTTAGATGATGTAGGCCCTCAAGCAATCGGATTTAAAATCCTACCATCGGGTGATCTTGATATGGGGCATAGATATTTAAACAACATAGGAAAAAAAACCTAGATTTCCACACCAAGCTGTCTGCAGAGGATATGTTGATGATCTAATAAATTTTAAGGAAACAAGCATTATAAACCACATAAATTCTTCTTTAATGGAAATTTTATCCACTTTTAATAAGGAAATTCAAATGCTAAAAACCCACATAGACTCTTCGATAAAGGAAACAATAAAAAATATGGAACAAGAAAACATGGCATCGTAACCAATTTCTCAAAAACTTAAAGGCTCCATAGAAGAAGAAAAGTATGTTGAGGAGAAAATAAGAAACAATATTGAACATATTATGAAGACGATATTTCCTAATGTACCCTTTACGCCCATTAGATGAAAATAAGTAAAAAATGTTGTTATATTTGTATTAGTTTTATATATCTGTATCTTATATATATATATGTATGTACTGTACATATAAGTGAAAATGAAGATGAGACTTTCAATTTTCATAAATAAAATAAAATTTGTTAGTTAGCATTCAAAACTTAAACAACAAGGAACTTAAAATTGACTCAGACGAAATAATAAAAGATATTTGTGATTTTTTAAAAAATCATGGAGAAATATTAAATGAACACCATGAAGAGTTTATAAGTTCTATATCTTTTCTTAAAAGATTCGAAAACGGATTTTACGTTGACTCAATTCATGGTCACCATTACTCCAATTGCTGTTGGTCATCAAACCAGTGTCAACTCGGACCGGATACATGTGCTTGCTACATGATAGAAAATCGATTAGTTAGAATTAAGAAACTAATGTTATTTTATAAAAATTGGTATAAAGTAAATAAAAAATAATACATATTATACCTATATAAAGAACTTCTTTTTTGTTTTGATGAATTCACTCCTTATACAAATATGAGTAAACGACAGGTTGTGGAAGAGTTGCATAAGCCTGCACGTAGAAATTTCAAACGGCGTCATGTTATCATCAAAGGTTATGATGATTTATGGCAGGCTGATCTTGTTGAAATGATTCCCTATAGTTCTCAAAACTTGGGGTTTAATTATTTAATGACAGTCATCGATACTTTTTCGAAAGCGGAAAGGGTCAAGATACAGGTAAAGGAATGTTTGATTGTTTGTAAAAAAAGGGCAAATTATGATGACGATTGAAAGTGGTTTCTAGTAAATTTTATTGTAAGAACCCCCAAAAATATAAAATTAACCATTACTCTACTTTTAGTTCATTAAAGGCCTCTATTGTTGAAAGATTCAATAGAACTTTAAAAGAAAAAATGTGGAAAGAATTTAGTTTCAATGGCAGCTATAAATGGATAAATATTTATAAGAAATTACTACATGATTACAATCATTCTTTTCACAAAACCATTAAATGTTATCCTGCAGATGTAACGAAAAAAAATTCAAAATCTATATTACCACTTTTCAAAAGCAAGAAAAGAGAAATAACTAAAAAAAATTTAAGGTCGGTGATAAAGTAAGAATTAGCAAATATAAACATATATTTGAAAAGGGATACACCCCGAACTGGACAACTGAGATCTTAAAAATAAGAAAAATCCAAGAAACTAACCCTATAACATAATCTTCTTGAAGACTGAAGGAAAACCCGTACAAGGCGGTTTCTATGATGAAGACTTAATGAAATCAAAAAGTGAAGATGTATTTCTGGTAGAAAAAGTTCTACAAACAAGAGGCAATACAGTTTTTGTTAAGTGGTTGGGATTTCCAACAGAACATAACTCCTGGATAAATAAAATTGAAATCCTATAAAATGTATGGAATAAAATGAAACAAAATAAATTTAAAAAATCTAATTGATAGAACTTTCTTTATTCTTTTATTTTTACATGAACAAACACATATGGTTGTTGTTGCTGTTGTAGTTGATGGCGTTGATCCTGCTGTTGGTGTTGCTCCTACTGTTGTTGCTCCTACTGTTGTTGTTGTTGTTGTTGTTGTTGTTGTTGTTGTTGTTGTTGTTGCTGTTGTTGTTGTTGTTGTTGTTGTTGTTGGTGTTGTTGTTGTTGCTGTTGTTGTTGTTGTTGTTGTTATTGTTGTTACTGTTGTTGTTGTTATTGTTGTTGTTGTTATTGTTGTTGGTGTTGTTGTTGTTGTTGTTGTTGTTGTTGTTGTTGTTGTTGTTGTTGTTGTTGTCATTACATTCTGTTCCTTTAAAATTTCGATTGCAGTCGGGGCATGAAATTTGATTCTGAGTTTCCTTCCATATTGGAGATCTCTGACATTGCGAACAAAGAACAAGACATCCATAATGTTTATTCTTTGTATTGAAGGGTACATGGCAAATCTCACAGTAGAATGCACAGCAAATCGTACAATATCTTCCTATTGAAAAATTACCACTCCTGACACTCAGTGCACCTATTTGACCTGCCTTTACCTCTCAAACAAATATAGCATTCCCTTACCAGTTTTATATTCAGAATCCTCTGTTGATTTATCCGTAGATATCAATATTTGATTATTTAGTTCATCAATACAATACCTATCAAATAGGAGGCAACGACGTCGATCCTTTGCAGTCATAAATTAGTTCGAAAATTAGGTTTTATGACTCGCATCGTCAACAATAAAATTTACTAGAAACCACTTTCAATCGTCATCATAATTTGCCCTTTTTTTACAAACAATCAAACATTCCTTTACCTGTATCTTGACCCTTTCCGCTTTTCTTTTACATCAACCGTTTATCGCATCGATCCTTTACAAACAACCATAAACAACATCGTACGTCGGGTTTTGTGACTTACTTATAAAATCATTTATTTGTACAAGACACGATCCCATCTCTTACATTGACCTTTACGTAACTATTAAATGGAACACATATTAAGAGAGAAAGAGCATGGGAAGAAAAGAAAATTAAAAATTTTGGAATGATAATGAAATGAAACAAAGCAGCGACCTCGCGATTGTGATGGAATCTAATTTCCTGGATAAAATAAATTAAAAAAGTTTATAATTTGTTTTTATTTATTTCTCAGGTTGTATGTTTAACTTAGAAGTGATTTTAGGCTTAAAATTTGCGCAACAATATTGACTTTATGAAGCAATGCTAATCTTTGTCGATTATTGTATAGGTTCTAAGATATGAATGGTTGTATAAATCAACTAATGAAAAAAATGGACACAAAATGTAAAATTAATAATATTTAAGTTTGACAAATAATTAATGAAAAAATATTAAAGCCATAAACACTCTCATAACAATATAGACAATAATAAAATATATTTCAAATAAATCGGTTGACTACTTTCTGAGATCGTGCGTAACAAACTTTAAAATGGTTTCGCTTTTATATAATAGTATAGATATGGATATAGATGTAAGAATCGGAGTTGTAAGCACTATTTATTATCAATAGCTTTTTTGCAAGAAAAAAGAGCTGCAGTAGCTTTTTTGACTTCTTCTTGTATATTCCGTTTCCAATTTAGCTTATCGTCTAAAATAGGACTTGGATATCTTTAATATAGGGAAAGTCATATGGAATTTTGTATTTCCTCAAAATAAGACTAATTTGGTTTTGTATGGGTCGACAACCAGACCACACCGATCAGCCCATGGTATTAGTTTGTCTAAGGCATTTTGTAAGAGTTCTTTTAGGGTGTTAAGATGCTTGCCTGAAATCGCTATAGCAAAGTCATCCGCATAGGCAATCCTCGGCATCTAAGCTAGTTAGAATTTCATTTACCAACAGGTTGCAGAGGAGAGTGGATAGAACGGTGTCCCTCTACTTACAAATCGTCTAGCAGAACAGTTGCCCAGTTTTGAGTTAACTCCCCTGGACCCCTGAAATGAGAGTCCAACGCACTAACCATCATGCCACGGGTACTACATTGAAATCCCAAAAATATCGTGTTATTTTTGGTTCCAAGCAATCCATCAAAGATATTATTTTACATGCATTAAAAGCTTCATTATAGTAATTTTATGGATACCCCGTTTTCAAACTACTTTACCTAATTCTCAATCAAAATTTCTTATCAAAATTGTTCTTCATTATAAATTGATATCATTATCACCATCATCGGCTAAACAACCGGTATGTATCCGGTCCTGGTCTCATTCAACAAGTCTCTCCATTTATACGGATCGCCTGCCTAAGGGTAAAGATCTGATCGCTTGTCGATTTGTCTAGAATGAAGCCACACTGATATTGGTCGATGATAGTTTTAGGACTTAGGGCTATCCATTCTTGTAGGATAGAGGAGAGAATCTGTTTGGCGATACTAAACAACGTTATACCTCTATAGTTGCTGCACGTTGTGACATCTCCTTGTTGTGTATGGGGCAGATGATACCTTTTCGGCAGTCGTCCGCCATTTTCTTATGCTCTCAGACGTGCACTATAATTTCATGAATTGCTCGATGTAAGGCTGGCCCACCATGTTGAAAAAGCTCGCCTGATAAGTCATCCGCTCCCGGGGCTTTGTTTTGTTTGCATCTTTTACAAACTTCTCGAACTCTTCTATGTTTGTAATAGAGCCTATACTCCTTTAGGGAGCTGACCGGTAAGGAAGTCATTAAAGTTCATTCCCATTGCTCCAGTCTACCTACAGGTCTGTACTGCGTTATGTTTCGAATGGATTGGTAGAACTTTGGTGGTAGGTGCGGACCAAGTTCTCAGTTTTTTTTCGAGTTCACAGACCAAGTTTTGTCTGTCTGTGAATCCTATTGAACCTGCTTAAGATGGAGTTGACAGCACATATGACAGTATTTTTAAGGAATGTTCTCTTCTCAACTCTCCCTCCATCGAGCTCATCCACGGCGAGTCAAGTTCGTGGTCAAAGGTGTTACTGGTATTCTCACTGCGCAGGGCAGCCCTGTTGATTCGAACCTGATCTGCGGATGCAATAGATCTTCGAAAAATCCGCCCTCCTACCGTCATCAAGCTCGACTAGTGGTGACGATTTATCAACACGTAGTCAATGTGGTTACGAATGACTTCATTAGATGTACCAAGGTGGCTATTTAGACATCTTTACGCCGAAATCGCTGCTCGCATTGACCACGTTTTTTGATGCTGTTGCATAATGGAGGGTTTAGGGAAGGGATGTAGGGGTTTCCTTGGCTTTAAGGGCTCGCCAGGGTAAGCCAGAGATCTAGGCGCTCGGGGCCGAATTATAAATCAAACAACAATTACCTTTTTAGTTTATAATCCTTTAGTGGGATGTTGTAAGTATTCTTTATTTATCTTATGATCCTCCTGAATATCCTCCCTTACAGTGGTTCTACTGTTCTCTTTTAGTTTTTTTTTAGACTGCTCTATTGACATAAACTTTTAAACTATTTATATTAATTTTATGCTTACTTACTAAATTTCTTAACCTACTTCCTTAACATTAAATTCTTAACATTATTACATTATTTTCACATTGATGTCATTTCTTAACCTACTTCACATTAATTTCTTAATATTATTACATTACTCACCTTATTTTCATATAGCTGTCATCATATTACCATGCATTTCCGCACTTCACACCTGTGGTTTGGTTCAATGTTCGTCTTGTTGACAAACTTTCTGATGACGCTTCGAATTACTTCATCGAGAATCCAAAGCATTGCTTTTGACCGTTTATTAAGGTCACAATTGCTTTGAACTTCAATGATTACGTCGATCAGCAAGTTTGTTTTTACTTTTTGCAACACAATAAACAAATACTTTTTGTTTTTGTTTATGTTTTGTTGTGGTTGCTTGATTTGGTTGTTTTAAATATTTTAATTAGGGTTTGGAGGGTTACTTATGGATGCTTAAGTAGCATCATATAACACCTCCCCCCTTTTAAAAAATAATTTTTGTATGGAAGAGACAAAAATTTCTGAACCATGCTTAGGTATTTATTTTGAAGTGGTTTTCGGAAGTGATTTAGAATCAATATGAAAATAAGGGTTATATGTATGTATGTATTTGTTGAATTTTTTTTTGTTTTTTTTTTTTATTGTTCATTTTTGATTTATTCTTATTTGTCTTTAAGGGATTTAACAAAAACTTACAAATGTTTGAGTTTATTTTTCTTTTGATCTTAAACTTTAAAATTTATCTATAAAGATGCCGTCTCTAATATTTATTTTGCTTTAATAATAATAGTTGATATATGTATGTATGTAAGTAATTTGTATATAAATAGTATTCTGTATATACATAATTTAATAATTATTAAACATGTTTGTGTATATTGGTAAAACGATTTCAATTTAAATTTTATATATTACATATTTCTATTGATGAGTTTTAAGGTTAAGGATTGAAATAGTTTAATTGAAAATGTTTATTTGTTCTTCTACGTTTATTTTATATATTTGAAAAAAGGTATGTATGTATATGATTTTAAAAACAAAAACAAATTAAGTAACGTTCAAATAAATTGCATTATATAAAAATACAAATATTTCTTAAACATATCGCTCAAAAAAGTATGTAAATACACGAAAATTATTAAAATACAGGAAAAATGATAATGATGTGCTGATAATCGGTGTCACGTGTTGTTGGTTTTTGGTTTGCATGGATCTCTTCCGTTGTAGTTTTGTCGGTCAGTTTGTGTGGAACTCTTCTTCCTTCTTTCATAGTTTAGGGTAGGGGTATGTGCTGAAAATTTGAAATTTATGGGGATTTTCCTCCTTTTAAATTTTGATTGTGGGTATATAAACCTCTTTTCAAAAATACATATTTTTTTTTTGATTGGGGCTTAATATCTCCCTCTTTTCCTATACATATTTTTTTTTTTTTTTTTATACTAATTCCAGTAGTAACAGTTCCTCCTTCTTAAATGGCAGTTTTCTCCCTTTTGTTAGATGGTGGATTAGGCTACACGTCAGGGTTCCGTTATCGAAGCCTTGTAATTCGTTTGGGACCCGTACGTTTTTTGTGGTGTATTCCGGAGTTTTAGTTTCCTTCAAATTTCCCTTCCACTCTCCTTGCGAGAATTTTTCGGTTGCCCTCATTGCGTTTATTCCAGAGGTTCCTAGGCCGTCGTAGTATTTCTGGTCTTGTTTATATTGTTCACCAATATAAGCGACCAGCGCAGTCCCTTTATTTCTATTGGGATGTAAAGGAGTTTCAAATCGAACACATTGATTTGTCCTAACCATTTTATCATCTCAACACTCTGTTCTCTTGTAACATAGTGCTAGAAATAAATGATTTTATTTTAATGATGGAGTTATTACTAAATTCTTTCAAAGTAATGTTTGAGGCGGTTATTGTGAATTGTACACTGTTTCTTTTATATTAGAACGACGCTGTCAGTGGGACTAATTATTTTAATTATTTCGTATGGTCCTGTCCATATTTCGGATAATTTATGTTGTCTGTTTTCGTTTTTGATAAGTACTTCGTCACCTACGTGGAATGTTTCCGTTTTATTCTTTTCGTCATAATAAGTTTTTGATTTTTTTTTACTGGTTATTAAGTTCCGTCTAGCGATGTCGTATGTTTTTTGTAATTTGTATCTTAAGGCATAAAAGTAGTTTTCGTGATCGTATATGGGTTCAGGTTCTTTTTTTAGACTTGAAGGAATATCGGCCGTAAAACCAAAAAGACAGTCCATTGGAGTAAATTTTGTTCCTTCATGGATGCTATTATTATAAACGAAAGCTGCTGTTCTAAGAAATTGGTCCCAAGATTTTGTGTTTTCATCGCAAATTGTTCTTAAGTATTCTACTAAAGGTCGATGCGCTCTTTCTAATGCACCATTTGATTGTGGGTGGTAAGCGGTTGTCTGGAGCTTCTCTATTTTAAGTAGTTTACACACCTGCTTAAACAATTTACTTAAAAAATTTGTCCCTTGGTCTGTAACTAGTTGTTTGGGAATTCTGTACCTAGTTATGATTTGTTCATAGAATGCATGTGCTACTGTTTCTGCTTCTTGGTTAGGTATAGCGCAAAAATCAACGAATTTCGTCAGGTTGTCTTGGAAAGTGAGTATATATTTTTTTCCCATATGCGATTCTTGTAGTAGTCCTACTATATCTAAATACACTTTCTCAAATAGTCTGTTACAAGTGTCTGTTATTACCATTGGCATTTTTGTCTCTAAACTTGATTTCATTTTTTGACATTTTGGGCATTGTTTTATGTATTTGGATATATCTCCAAACATTTTTGGCCAGAAATACCTCCTTCTAATGCGTTTATATGTACTGATCACCCCCTGATGACCTCCAAATGGTGAGTCGTGGTATTCTCTTAGTATAGTTCTTATGTCTTCGGGAGAGTTTATGCTTGCAGACGTGTCTTCTTTCTGAGGTAGTGCGTATATTGGTGTCTTATTGGGTTCATCTGCTTCGGTCGTCGTCTCGTTATTTAATGTATTGTCTCTGTCAAGTTGTTTGGTGAGATCTTCTATTCGTTCGTTTTGATTTTCTATGCTATTATGGTAACAGAATGCTGTTCTATTAGCTTTATCCGTGTACCTATCGCTCAAATTAACTATTTCATAATCGTTTAAATTGTCCATTGCTAATTCTATGTTCTTAAATTTTACTTCATATTCATTCGTGTTAATTAGGGGGGTACCCTAATATTTTTTCCGTTGTTGGCTATTATACAATTTCCTAAAAATATACCTTTCCTTATTTCTTTGGATAAGCATATCTTAGGTTCCTTATATCTAACTGGTAATTCTATAATCGACCTAGACCTTGGAAGTAATTTTAATTCTTTATATAGGTTTATTTTTATTGACCTATTTTTTTCTTTCTTTACTGTATTCAAATTACATATTTGTATTTTCTCTTCATTTTTCTTTTTTCTTCTTAAAATCGACAGTGTCGAATTGCATACTGTTTTTATTACAGTCAGCATTAATAGTAAACAAAATACAAAGTTGTATATTATTTTTATTTCAATGGGTTCTGAGTCATGCAGGGTCTCTGCTTGCGACTCATTATTTAATTGACCTGTTTTTTGCAGTGTCATATTAATGTTTGAATTGCTTTTATTAATTTGATTTATGTAATCTGTATCTATATTTGTATCTATCATATTTCCCACAATTGTCTTACAACTGTTGACATCTTTGGATTTCCTTTCTTTGTTGACTTTAAGGTTTTTCTGCTTTTTTGGATTTAAGTCACGCAGATTTACCTTTTCGTTAGTCATTTTGTTTGGTGCCTTTTCTTCTCTTGTTTTCACTTTGCGATGTGAAGTTTCGGATGAGAAAGATTTGGCTTTTAGAGAATCCGTTTGTAATGCCCCTGGAGTATCGAAATCAGTGTCTGGTCCAGTTTTTTTATACTGCAAGCAACACTTCTCTTCGTGTAAACTCTTTGTACAGTTGTCGTGCGGTAAGCCGATTTCTTGACCTGCCTTGCGCTCACGGTGTGACTGAGTTTGCTGGTACTTGTTGGTTTTCACATGCGAGTGATTACCTGTGTAACAGCATCCATTACGTGGATTGTTTAACTCAGTCTTGTTAGAATTGAACAGTGGTATGCTATATTCCTTTGTACCTTGCGTTGGCAGTTTTGAAAATGTTAATAACTTGTTAGGCCCGTCTACGTTACAGTATTCTCCTAAGAAATTATACCCTCAGATTCCATCGCCCGGGATGGCTAGGTCATTTTCTACTACTTGAAATACGCAATTGGGTAATGAGGGTATTTGCATAGTACCAGTGATTTTTCCTAATGTATATCCGATTCCACAAGGTGTGTTAATGGTCAATTTTGTATGCGAGTTTAATGAGTTAATATCATCAATAACTCTCTTCTTTAAAAGGCTTACCTCCGAACCTGTATCTATTAACAGTTGTATCGTTTTTTTCTTCCCTAGTTCAATTCCTATTTTTATTGAAAGTAGAGAAATGTGGGGTTTGTGTTATTTAAAGTCGAGTCGGGGAATTTTCGATCGACTATTGAGAGTTTCCCGATCGGTTTGTTTGCCAATTATTTTTAAACTGACATTGATCTATTGTGTGGCTGTATCTTCCACACCAGTCACATCGAGTTGTTATGTGACTTACTTTGTTTTGAGCATTACTATTGTTATTGTTATTATTATTACTATTATTTTTTCTACGATTGTTATTATAATTATCATTGTTGTAATTCTGATCATTTGATCTAAAAGGGTTATTTTTACGATATTCCGAATTTTGATTTTTGTTACTTTCGCGTGGTTTATTACTATCACCGCCCCTGTTAGGGTTATCATTTTTCCTCCTGCAGGTAGCAGCCTCATGCCCATAATATTTGCAAATTTGGCAAATAGGGGTGTTCTGTCGTTTTAAGCACTCACTGTATGTGTGGCCTTTCACGTTACAGAAATTGCAGATGATGTTTGATTTTTCATTTGTGATGGATGGTGTTTGTTGCACAATTCGCCCAAGGCTACTTTCGTTCCCCGTGAAAGCTGAATTGCATGACATCATCGGTATTGTCTCAACTCTCTGTACATGTTTTTCCATACTGAGAGCGGTTCGTATCAAATCCTCGAAACTTTTGTTTTCCAGGGTGAAAAGGTATTGCCCTAGCTGTTTATTTGATACTCCGGATGCTAGGGCCCAAGGCTACTTTCGTTCCCCGTGAAAGCTGAATTGCATGACATCATCGGTATTGTCTCAACTCTCTGTACATGTTTTTCCATACTGAGAGCGGTTCGTATCAAATCCTCGAAACTTTTGTTTTCCAGGGTGAAAAGGTATTGCCCTAGCTGTTTATTTGATACTCCGGATGCTAGGGCTGATTTCGCAAAATCAGATAACTATGTTTTTACGATATCTGCCCTTTCTCCGTACTTTATTTCGGCAGCTTCTCTACATTGGGTTAGAGAATGTCGTAACCTACCAACAAACACATTTAAGGTTTCGAATTGACTCTGCTGACTAGTTATTAGACAGTTAACTAGATCGTTGTAGTCTTCAATCGGTAGATATGCTCGATTGAGCGTCTCTTCGAACTCCTTGAAGTCTTTTGGTTTTGCAGTTTGCACCAAATCTAAAGCGTCTTTCCTGAGTTTTGTTTGAAGAATTTGGAGAAAGAGTTTTTCACCTTCCTCTGGTATATGTTCTATTATAGGACGTATACACGTAAGGAAGGTTTGCAATTTCTGGGCTACCCTTGCGTCGGTACCTCCAGCGAATTCAGGGATCCCTTGGGAGATTTTCAGAAGTTTTTCGAAACCCAGAGACATTTTGGTAGGTAATTTGGGTTCGATCTTTTCAGTGATTTTAACTTCTGATGTTTCTTCCCGTTTTTCAATGTGATCGGTTTCCCTTTTTTGAATTTCTATTTTGTCTTGTAATTTTTTAATTTTGGAGACGTAAATAGCTTCTTGAGTTTTAAAATTTTTCGCTTTTGCGAGAAACTGCTTTTCTTTTGTTTTCAAGAGATTTATGTCATCTTGAAATGTTCTGGTTCTGTTTTCCAATATAATTATTTGGTTGTTTAGGTCAGTGATCGTTTCTTCGGCTTGTTTGTTTATTTGTTCAGCCTCTCTTTGGTTAGTCACCAATTGTTCAAGAGCTTTTGTTTGTTTATCGAATTGCTGCTGCAACTCCGAGAGTTTATACTCGCGCTCGGTTTGTTGCCTTTCGACAGTTTCGATGAAGATAGAAAGGATCGTGTCAGTAGTTTCCAATTTGCTTAATTGTCCCCACTGTGTATTGGTGAATTTAAGAGCAAATACTTCTCTACCCACTAGAGCTTTGAGTTCACCTAGTAGGGTGTTATTGAAGTATTTTATCTCGATACCTTGTTCCTTTCTTTCTTTATGTAGTTGTTGGACCTCCTCAAGCAGTTCTTCAACCTGAAGATTGAAATCCATAAACAACAACGAACCAAACAAAAACCGATAGAAGAGATATTCCGAAGAATATTAAAAATAGGATAACCTCAACCTTTAGGTTACAATCCGAAAATTGAGAAATAATCACGAAAACCAGCAAAGAAAAGAGTTATATCTATATGTACATATATTTTTTTTTGTTTTGTTTTTATTTCATTTTAATTTTTATTGTTTTTTTTTGAAGTGCAATTATATACAATTATTTTTTCTTATTATATCTTCCCTAGTCAACGCCTTAGCTTGTTCCAGGAAAGCTTTCTTTGCTTCCCCTGTGCATAGAGAGGCGAGGAAGTAAAGTTTCCCAAGCTCTTGGCGTCTTTTGACTATTCGCCCGCCCTGGCGTCTTTTCTTGCCCTCGACCTGAGCGTTTGAAGTTCCTCCGGGTAATAGAGGGGGTTTAGTTTTTACTTCGGGAACCTTCTCTGGCTGCCCCTTTCATCGACGGTATTCCTCCAAGCTAATTGGCTTGGGCCCGACTGTAGGGTTTTCACGGATTTTCTCCTGCAGCTCAGTTTGGTTCATCTAAAAGAGCAGAAGGATTTTGTTTTTTTTTTTTTTTTGTTAAAAGAATTCGGAAATCGAAAATAAAAAAATTGAATTTCCAACCACTATTGATTTTGTGGTTATGGAAATGGTAGGTTTGGATGACGCTTCTGAAATGGAGTATGCTTCAGGGTATTTAGGTCAAAAGTTTAGACTCCAAATTGACACGCCATCCTACCGGCTGCGCCAATGTTGTATAATGGGGGGTTTAGGGAAGGGATGTAGGGGTTTCCTTGGCTTTAAGGGCTCGCCAGGGTAAGCCAGAGATCTAGGCGCTCGGCGCCGAATTATAAATCAAACAACAATTACCTTTTTAGTTTATAATCCTTTAGTGGGATGTTGTAAGTATTCTTTATTTATCTTATGATCCTCCTGAATAACCTCCCTTACAGTGGTTCTACTGTTCTCTTTTAGTTTTTTTTAGACTGCTCTATTGACATAAACTTTTAAACTATTTATATTAATTTTATGCTTACTTACTAAATTTCTTAACCTACTTCCTTAACATTAAATTCTTAACATTATTACATTATTTTCACATTGATGTCATTTCTTAACCTACTTCACATTAATTTCTTAATATTATTACATTACTCACCTTATTTTCATATTGGTGTCATCATATTACCATGCATTTCCGCACTTCACACCTCTGCTTTTGTTCAATGTTCGTCTTGTTGACAAACTTTCTGATGACGCTTCGAATTACTTCATCGAGAATCCAAAGCATTGCTTTTGACCGTTTATTAAGGTCACAATTGCTTTGAACTTCAATGATTACGTCGATCAGCAAGTTTGTTTTTACTTTTTGCAACACAATAAACAAATACTTTTTGTTTTTGTTTATGTTTTGTTGTGGTTGCTTGATTTGGTTGTTTTAAATATTTTGATTAGGGTTTGGAGGGTTACTTATGGATGCTTAAGTAGCATCATATAACAATGCTACAAGTTCTTGAAGGCCGTGGTCATAAGTATTCTCATGCAAACTATGGGTGCATGCGTTGTGCCTTAACACTGGCTCCCGACCTCTTGTTGCCGTCAAACCCCCAAGGACGACTTTTACATCATACCTTCGGCAGACATTGAATTCCCTTTCGACTTGTTCATAGTAAGCCTATTTTTTGTTCCTGTATAAACAAGGTTGTCTAAGATAGTGTCCTTACATTATGAATAAGATATATGCTGAAGAAAAAGGTAACAGGCCTAAGAACTCTTAAAGCATTGAATTGGTGAAGAAATATATTATACCTCAGCGCCGTAAAATGTTTAGTTTAGTTTAGTTTAGTTTAGTTTAGTTTATTAGTAATTGTTACTAACACATTAAGATAAATCTTATAAGGTAGTGAAAGTTTATGAATAAATAATATATGATAACATTTTAAATAATAAGTTACATTTGTATATAATGTAAAAGTGAATTTAAATTAAAAAAAAAGAAAAGTATAATAAAAATAAATAATAATATGTACATCTATGAACAAAAGAAAAAAAAAAGTTTTGTTTTGAGATACATTTTCTTGGTTATTTTAAGTTCCTTTAATTAGCTCAAAAAAGAGAGTCAATACAAGTTGTAGAACTTTTAAGGAAATACATCGTAATAAAATATAAATTCTTTAAGACAAGAATGTTTACTAAAAAAGAATTCCAGGTATAAGATCGAAGTATATGTAAGCATACCTACTGCTAAAGTAACGTCAAACTTGAAATGCATTTATTTCCCCTTACGTTGTTCAAGAAATAATTCTAACTTCTGAAAATGCATTTTAAACTTTCTTGTTTCAACCTCACAAGAAAAACTTTAATTACTAAATAAAAGCTAAGTTTTATTGAAATTTAAGGACAGACTTCTTACATCTTACATACATATATGATGATAGTGATAGTGTAAAATAAAAAATAAAGCAAAACTTGGAAATAAAAATCCTTTGGAACAGAAAACAGAGCTAGAAACAGATAGATGACAGAATAAAGTTTTAATGACATTTGCGGTTCACATTTCGTTTGGTGGCGCACACTATATAATATTATACAGAGGTTAGGTATAGTTACTCTATGTCACTACTATCTTTAAACCACAGAGGTCTCATTACAGCAGTTCGCCACATTGTCACCACTTGAATTGTACTATAGCACAAACCGCTCCAGCATGCGGACATTGTTTGCGCCACACAAATTTACTTTCACAGTTTCGAATTCGAATTGTGCCTGACAATGAACGACTTTAGCTGCGGCAACTCCGTGCAAACCTGGTATTTGCACTGGACGGATGCGGACGGGGTAAGTTTGTTGATGCCCTACCGAAATCCTTCACCATCAGAAAAGACATACGATATGGTTTGCCTTCAGCTCCAGCGTCTACGTAATTATATGCAACAGTGTTATTCCAACCAGGATTTTAAATTTTTTGCTTTGAACTCTGGTCGTTGCGTTGGTTAATCTATCCTGAACGTGGAGCTGCGATGTCATTGCCCATACCAGTCAGTGGTTTAGGTGTGAGCTTGGAGCGTGACGTGCTGAGTCAAAATAAAAGGTGCCCTATAGAATCAAAGGAAGTATGATCATGATGCATATTGGGGTAGGTATACATGAAACGGGTGTTCTAGAAAATACGTATAATTAAGTTCTTAATGTAAAATAAATGCCTAAATATATTTCTTTAGGATCCAATTTTTCAAAACCCTAAAAAATAAGAAAAACAATTTAATACAAAACACTTGTATATAATAAATTGAAGATAAATGCAATTCTTTGCAGCTATGTTTTTGAGAGCTGCACATACATAAGTCCGAGAAAGATAGGGTCAAAGGTAAAAATAATAATTAATTCATGAAGTGTTATGATTGGAATCGACACAGGATGTCATCCTGAGCAACACGTCAAAAGTCACCCAATCCGCCATTTTTTTTTGTGAAAGGCCATTTAACGTGAGGAATGTTCGAAGCTGGTGTAATTGTCCTCAAGAAAACACTTGCAAAAAGTCCCAAACTTCTTACATATGTTATTTAAAAAACTTAAATTAATCTAAAAATTAGTTTCAGAAATGTCAATGAAATAAAGGCAACTTAAATTCGTGTGAAGAAAATCCAAAATTGTCACTTCTATTTTTTTCTTCCACTAGGAAGTTATTGTAATGTCGATTTGACGTTTTAAGGTCCTTAGAATCTAAATAATAGATTTTTAGAGATGTGATGCTCAAATGGTAGACATGTGAATTCAAGAGGACACAAGCAAGGTTTCTCAAAACCCAGCTCTATCTTTCAACTCCTACTCTCACCACCTCCCCGTGGTAAATGTAATAACCCAGTCAAACAGTACTTCCTGACGATTTCAGGGAAGAGTTTGTTTGGGGAGAATTTAGAAAATAAAAGAAATATTTTTTGTTTTTTTATTTATTTATTACTTAAAAGGCCCGCTGTCTCAATGCGTGGCTGCGACCTTCAAGTTTGAATGATATCTAAATTCTGACCATTCCTCATCATCCTGTATATTAACTTGGCTTACTTGATTTCTAGCTTGATTGCGGGTTGTCACGAGTACCTTACTGTCATTGTCAATTTTTACCCTACTGAGCGCGTCTGCGATAACATTACATTTACCATGTTTGTGAATAATATTGAAGTCGTATTCTTCAATCAAGATGCGCCATCGTAACAATCTGGATGAGGGTGAATTCTGTTGTAAAGGGGGTTTATTATTATAGGCAGGCATCTGCCTATCTATTCTTGCAGCATGGTTTTCTGCGTTATTATCCTTTTCAAACTGGTTTCCCCGCGAGCTTGAACCATCAAACGTAAATTTTGATTCGAGATACCATCTTTAAATGTCTGGATAGCCAGTTTTTCGTTCTCATCAACCAGATACGCCTTGACGGATGCGTCACTAGTACCTGAGAATGTTGCTGAGTTAAGAGAGGTTAAAAGTTTTGAGATTTTGTCTCCAAACTCCTTAACTGACTCTCTGGCATTTTGTTGAGCTACCAAAAGTTCATTCTGGGCGACAGAACGAGTTTTGGTTTCCTTATACTCGTCCTCTAGTTTAGCAACTAAGTCAGCCCACTTTGTAAAAGAGTTGAACTGTATTAGTTCGAAGGCCGGACCTTGTAGCCTAGTTTTTACTATTTCGAGGAATGTTGTATGTATGTTCCTCTTTCTTACATGATGAGAAAAAGATGTTCCCGCATGCGATAAATTTATTCAATTCACTGGGGTTACCACTGAAGATGGGCACTATATTGAAAATATCGCTTATATTGACCTGAAACGCCATTGTTTCAGATTCTATTACGTTTATTACGTTAAAAGGAAGATTAAAAAAAAATTCTAAACGCTGTCGGTCTCGTCGTGTCCTGACAATTTTGAGGGAAAAATATTTTGAAGAGGGGAGGGAAAAAGAAAATGGGGTTCACCAAACAATATATGTAAATATAATTGTTTAAAATTTCTTACGCTAATTTTATTTTCTGGTGCTGTTGATTTTGTTAATGTTGTTGATTTTGTTGTTGATGTTGTTATTGTTGTTATTGTTGTTATTGTTGTTGCTTTTGTTGATGTTTAAGGTGTTGTTTTGTTGTTGTTGAAATTGTGCCAGGCAGACTTCACGCCTTAAAGTTGCAGATTACAACCTGGTCTTTTCACTACCTATATTTTGCCTCCGCGTCCTCTTGAAGGAATTCGCACGGTCTTATGGTCATAGAATTTTTCACAAATAAATTTTCTACTACTGTAGCTTTGCTGGTGTATAGCCCCAGAAATACGCATCAAAAGGAACGGCCTTTTGTATTTTTGGTAGGGGATTTTTAAAAGAATCCCACCGCTGGCGCTGCCACCATGTAATAACCCAGTCAAACAGTACTTCCTGATGATTTCAGGGAAGAGTTTGTTTGGGGAGAATTTAGAAAATAACAGAAATATTTTTTGTTTTTTTATTTATTTATTACTTGAAAGGCCCGCTGTTTCAATGCGTGGCTGCGACCTTAAAGTTTGAATGATATCTAAATTCTGACCATTCCTCATCATCCTTTGCCTATTTAAACTAGTTTCTTAAATCAATTTCCATTACCATTTGACCACTTAATAATATAGCGTTTTCCATATGAAAATGCATTTTTACGCAACCTCATATGAAAAAAGCCTTATCATAATAATTTTCAATTTTGTCAACTCGCATTGATACCAATAACCATTGCATGAAGAGTTCGATGAATCATATTTTGCTTACACTGGCCCAATATGAAGCAAATTCAATCGGTTTACTTACCCATAGAGGTACCAGATACACACGGGCAGCGCAGCGGCCTAATTACCGAAGTGTGATATGATTATATACATTGAATTCAAAACAATGCTTACTCATGGTGGTCATTCTTACTTTGCTGCACTTAGAGCCTTTGTACCGTACCGTAGCTATAGTATATAGCAGAACTGGCGACAATTAATTATGTAATTGCTGTGGTATTAGGTTTCACTAAGTGGGCTACGGAAGATGACACATTTATGGGTGACAATGTTTTGGATCGGTTGCGCGAATGACAACGAAAAATGATACTATACAAGATCGTGTGTGGTGGCTTGGGAATGGAAATTGATGTACATATATTGTAAATAAAGCTAATAGAGTGGTCGCATGTAGTGGATCACTACATAAACATCGGGTGCCTAGTACCTCAACTGAAGATTGGGTTCCAATCCCAGTGGAAAGTTGTTATGATTAGCAAACGAGAGAGGGGGAGAGAAGTGTTTCCACTAAATCACATCTCCTTTCTAAGATGGAATCAACGGTGGCGTCTACAATAGGGCTTCTACGACTTATTCGAAGCCCAGGCCTGTAAAGATCGGTTATGCCGGCTCTTGCCCTTGGAGTTAAATCAAGGACTTCGGGTTGAAGGTTGTGTGTCAGGGTGACTTCCTGATCTACTGTTGACAACCCACGCAAACAAATTAAAGATAAGGAACTTTGGATATGCACGTGGAATATTAGGTACCTAAAAAGACCAAGTGCAGCCGAAGAATTAGCGGAGGCCCTAGACTGCTATAAAGCAGACATCGCCGCCATCCAGGCAATGCGATGGGATGGGCCGGGCAAAAAGATGATGAAAAACTGCGATATTTTCTATGGTGACTGCTACTGAGAAAACCAACAACGCTTATATGGATGCGGCTTTGTCTAGAGCCAGACTTAGGCATCAAATCTTGAGATGTAGGTGCATCAACGAGTGGCTCATGACCACCTGCATCAAAGGCTAAATTCAGCAACATTAGCATAATATGCGCACACTCTTCCACAGAAGAAAAGGATGACAACATAGGATATGTTCTTTGAGATCTTGGACATATGAGCAGTGTTCTAGCTACGATATTAAAACTGTTCTGGGTGATTTTATTGCCAAGCTAGGAATGAAAGATATCTTTGGTGATATACGACAAAACTTCCGAAATCATTCACCATCACAACACGATTTGGTTTGCCTTTACCAACAAGTACATAAACCTCGAACCGAAGGTTGTAAAGTCGAAAGTAGAAACATCATAGCAGTCAATGCTGAGAATATGCAAGGACGACTCCTGCAGACTATATAACGGCGACGACAAACCGAATTCCGCTGTCAGGCAGTATGATCCATTCAAAATAGACGACGAAACCCAACAACAACGTGATGAAATTTCTTTAACATCGTCCTTGAAAGAATAGTGCAGAGCACCCACGGTTCAGAAGCATGGACTATTACAAAAGCAGATGAAAGCACTTTATGTCGTTTCGAAAGAAAAGTTCTCCGCGTGATCTATGGCAGAGAGAAAAAACTAATCGAGAGAGTCAAATTCGCCGGTGGATCTCTTTTTGCCTACAAGCTGTGATGTTGCACACCAACTTGCATGTGTATTAACTCCATATAAAAAAATGTGGGGACAAATACTTATGCAAGAAAATGTGCATACTCACCACCTTTGAAAAATGTCAGCTGTTTAGAGGTGTTCAAAGAAAATAGATTGTGGATGATCAACTTTCTTGGTACTCTCATTGTGTTTTATTTGTGTGTCTTTTTTCTTTACATTACACACCATATTTACAAAATGCTGAAACTAAGTGATTTAAGTAGAGACTAAATAAATATACCGTCAACTTGCTACTTTTGTTGCCAATTTTCATTGCATAAGTAAGATTTGTGAATAGGTGATAAGCTATTCTTACCTCTTTCCACTTAGCTAGTGTGTTGCTTTCAAAGGCTTAACTACATAAGCCAAAAAGTACTTTTTTACAAAAGTGAAAATATTTGTATTCTCGCTAGCTCAGTGGCTTTTTAAAAAAGAACATACAAATGCTTCCTTAAACCAAAATTTAAGGTTTATGCATCATTTTCATAAGTTTTCCAGTCAGAAAAACTGTGCTAACTTTATCTTACCTTTCAGTTACATTTTATATAGCGCAAAGGAAAAGTCTGTCAGGAAAAATTTTAAATACAGTTTTTTGAAAATGCATTGGGACTTATTCATAGATGTTTGCTAAACTCTTAATGCTATTCATAGGACTAAACCTGAACTACAAACATAGAAAATGCTGTGTTTAAGTAGTTATTATCTCAGCCAAATTTCATATTTGTTTTTTTTTTTTTGCTGAAATAAAATGCTGAAAAAGTAATTTATAACAAATAAATGTAACGTAAACATTATCACCCAGGAAATGTTGCGCATAATAAGGGCAGTAATATTCCTTGAGTGTGCTTACTTGCTTACTTACATACATACTTACTTACTGTGAGAACTAGGGCCTCACCTAACAAACTTCTCCATCCAGCTTGGACCCTAGCTCCAGTTTCGCACTCGAAGTTGGGTGAGGTCACTTTCACTTGTGCGCGCCAAATAATCCGTGGTCTTCCTCTACTGCACTGTCCTGTAGGTGTGGATTCGAAGACTTTTCGGGCCATCTCAATCGTTGAACTTTTATCCTACTTGCTAAGCCTACGTCGAGTTCAGCCCGTAGGGCTCGTCGTTCCATCTTCTCCTCCACTCACCTTCTATGCATACCGGACCATAGATCAGAGAGAAAAAACTAATCGAGAGAGTCAAATTTTCTCGTCTCCGTCCCCTCGAAACCTTTTGCTTACAATTTTTATAACGTGTTGAATTTCTAATCGGTGTATGCTTGTTTTCACCTCGGAGAAGAGTACACAAAAAAAGACTTCAGTTCTGCTATTGCGACATTCCTCATTTGTGTTTATTGCTAGCCAAGAAGGCTATATATTTTAAAGTCCAATTATATTATTTGGAATTCTCATAAATTTTTTTCTTTAATTTTAATAACATCTTGTCGTTTTAATACCTATAAAAATACTAAATGTAATTCAAATTAATTCTAGTTTGTTTGTCAATACATTTCGGGAAAATTTATAACGGTAGATCGTGGTTAATTTGTTCTTCTCTTCTTTTCTCTAAGTTGCAGTTAGATGGCAGGAACAACCAACACAAGAAAGGATGTGTTCAGAAAGAGTGAAGCAAGGTTAAGGTTTCTTAGACTAGACTTTATTTGTATATATGAGCATAGACGGTCTGAAAGGACGTGTTGTTGCACATTGGTTTTGAATTCCTGAATATTGCAATGACAAGGAAAGATAGAGCTCGATAAGACATTTCACATTCGTGTAGTACGTCTATAAAACGAATCTCTGAAGTATTACATACTTCTAAAGTAATATTATATACTTTTAAGTGGCCATCGTTTATTAAAAACACCGATCAGTATTTAGTCTATTTAAGAAATGAGTTTTGCCATCATTCGACATTGATGCCATAGTCAATTTTGAACACCCCGTGTGCATTTCTTATGCTCACTCGATTTTTATGCATTCATTTGTGTGCAGTGTGGATCTTCAATCATGTTCTCTTAAACTCACCTTGGATAGTAATATTTTAGCTTATCTGATTCCTTTGTTGGCTTTGGTTGGTTGGAGGGAAGAATTACTATGTTTGTAAAGAAGAATACGGCAATGATACCCTTTCTCCTAAATGTAGTTGGAAGTTCAGCTGATGAATGATTGCCTGAAATTTCCTTAGATTTCGTTTCGTTCACATCACCACCGTCATCATCGTCGTCTAAGACTCTAAGGCAACTCCGTCGTAGTCCTCGTCGTCGTCGTCGGTTGGTTTATAAAGTAGCATCTGACTCAAGGACTGCATCTGTGATATTTGATGGGGGAAGATGTATCATATAGTTCACATTTACTTGACGAAGATGATTGGCTAGAACAAGAGGAGGTTGTGTATATGAATATGTTAATACACACGGATACTAGGATGGATATGAATACGGTCTTCCAGATGCATACAAAATACAGCTATGAGTAGCTACGCCATTAACAACCAGTGCGACATTCACTATCACTACAAAAAGAGTTGCTACTGCTGACTATCGAAGAGAATGATTATGGAAACCATAAATCTGGGAGATGTGAATATTATATGTGAGTCGCATAGAACAGTGCAGTGCATAGCAGTGCAGCCCTGCTCTGTTACCCTTGCCATGCAAATGTATATTCCTTGATGCTGGCTGGATGAGTGAATTCAATTTCTGTGTTCCTCTATTAGTCTCTGGCAGCTACTATGTATAACTTGACTCAGATGTTGATGCAATTAAACTGATTCATTTTCATACAATGTCATGGTGCAGTTGCTTTTATATTTATATTTATATTTATATTTATATTTATATTTATATTTATATCTATTTATATTTATATTTATATTTATATTTATATTTATATTTATATTTATATTTATATTTATATTTATATTTATATTTATATTTATATTTATATTTAAGAGAAATAAACTTAGTTATCATAACAATTTATGCAATCAATCTGAGACAAGCTATTTGTCTTAGGATTCAAACATCTGTGAAGGCTAGTAACGAGACGAAAAAGTTTTTATTTTCTGAGAATATATTGGGGCTTATCTCATAAGATGCATTGATTGAAGTGCACAATTTTATTTCCAGAAATGGACGTTTCATACGTAATCTAAATGAAATATTTTAAGGACACACTCAGGACAGCTAAATGGCCAATTGCGACACCACATGAATCCTTAGGGTCCGGCCACGCAATGAGCGACGAGCGACTGAGCGACCGAGAGACGAGTCGCCAAGCGACGCAAAAAAATTAGAACACATGAGATCGTATGGAGGTGGCCACATAAACCCTAAGCGACTGAGCGATTTTTTAAGCGACAGAGCGAAACGTCGCTCTGTATTTAAATTTGTTTTAATTTTTCAGTCGATCGCTGAGCGACGTAGAAAAAAGATGTGTATACAATAAACACTGAAAGTTTAATTTCAGCTGTCCAAAGCCGCCCAGTGCTATGGCAGGACACCCACAAAGATTACAAAAATAAAAAGAGGCTGGGATGTGACCCACACTGATAACTTTCCATCCTGTCTGTCGATTTGTCTTGCTAAAAAGGTTTGTAGGTTTTCGTGTTTTGTCGAAAGTATATTTTTACCAAGTTTTAGTATTATTGTTTTTTTTTTGTTTTTTTTTTAAGAATTTTTCTCAAAATTTGACTGAATGTTACCAACAATATTTTTTAAAAGATAAAATTAACTTAAAGCCAATAATATCTCAAAGTTTTAAAAAGATATTTGAGCCGAAAATTATTTTTTACCAACTTTCATTAATTTTGTTTAGGTTTTATTTTTTGTAAACAAAACCGTCAATTCGATTTTTCTCAAAATTTTACCACATGTTGAAAACGTTATTCTTTGTTGTACAAAATTGTTTGGAGATAAAATAATTTTTTGTTCATACAATTTTCGAGTTTTTTTCAGTTTTTTTTTTTTAATTTATAAAAAAAAAAACGTTTATTGGAATATTTTCCAAAAATATATTTTTTTGCTATCACGTTACAATATATAATACAAAATTTAATTCAAGTCTCTAGCGTTATTGGTTCGTGAGATATTTCGGGTTAACCAAAATATTCACTTTTTTTAAATTGCTATGGTAAAAAAACCACACACTCAATTTTTGTGAGAGTCCTTTCTACATCTTTCTGCATTATGATCTGTATAACAAAATTTATTTGAAGTCGATATCTCTACTATTTCTTGAGCTATGGACGACGAAAAAAACGTCGCGAACGTACGGACGTACAAACGTACGTACACACGCACACACAGACATCTCTCTAAAAATCTTTTATTTAGACTCTAGGGACCTGGAAACGTCGAGAAATGTCAACATTTTGAATTCGACAAATCGGACCGATTACAATAAATTTCTATGGGAAGTTAAAAATATTACCGATAAAGAGTGGGAAAAAGTTGGACAAATTTGTAATTGTTCTGGTAAGTTTTTATTTATTTAATCTTTAATTACAAATAGTGTTTTTTGTTCAAAAGATGATACAGACATACGACAATATTGCCAAAAACGATCTGGAAATCTGCAAATATTTAGATATAAATGATAAAATTCACCATTATTTTCCCTTTCACGATTTATGTGGTGTACACTTAATCTACGGATTCTCGATCTTATTACAGATCTATAAATATAAACGCGACTTTCAACTCGACTTGGCATTTTCCCAACTAATCGCTCAGCGACGCTACGTGTCGTTTAGTAAATGGCCACCCATCGCTCAGATTGGTCGCTCAGCGACTGGTCGCTCGGTCGCTCAGTCGCTCAGTCGCTCATTGCGTGGCCGGACCCTAAGGCTTTTTTTTAAGCTTAAAGAAACCAGTTTAAGTCCCTTGCAAAACGTTAAAGATTGATTATATTAATATGATTGAGATCGTTATAGAAGAATTCTCATAGGTTATTCTTGCGTTTTTGAGTTAGAGCAGGGCATGTACAGAGAAGGTGAAGAAATGTATCCTCCTCTTCCTCACCCATACAGCTTCTGTAAAAGTCATTTGAGAAAACGACCAGCCGCGTGGCGTCCTTACGTGAACAAGCTACAATGATTGGGAAGGTGGAGTGAGATATTTAGTTTCAGTCGTTCAAAGCATTGAATAATTACAAATAGAAGTGGACACCGAACATTGCTCAAACGACCATGCGACTTATGAGCATCCAGTGAGTACTATTAGTAGCTTGAATATCATTTTCATGATAATGGTTTCTGTATATGCTAATTTGTATCCTCAAAAGGGATTAAAAAAGTCCTTTTGGGATCTTTTTTGAAAGCGAACTATATGAATATTTATAGATGAAGACAATAATATGCACGCGTTAAATGGGATAATGTGTTTGTGTCGCCACAAAAAAAGGAATAGGTATACCTACATCTGAGTATTTTAAGTAGGTATTTAAAAAGATACTATTCATTTTTCGTGTGTAAAAAATTGCCATTTTCTTACTATTTTTATTTTGTTTTGGAGATTTGGTTAAATTGATTTACCAAATCGTTTACTTGGAGGTTTGTTGTTCCAAATAAAAAAAATTGCAATTATTTTTTCATGAATTTTTGTACCTATCGGTACTGGCAGATATACCATTTTACGAATACATAGTTTTGTGAATGTTACGATATGGCCAAGTGCATGTTGCATGATAACTCAGAAAAAAAATTTCTTCAGTAAAGGCATTTGAAGGTTTTTAAACTTTTTAAATAAACTGAAACAAAAATGGAATACATATAATTTATTTAATATTAGGTATTTCTTGAAACTTTTTTTACAATTTGCAATGTCTAACTTAAATCAAATAAATTATTTTGTCTTAATTTTGTTAAGGAGACGTTGAAAATAATTGGAATGAAATAAATGAAAATGACGATGAAATGTACTTAACATATGTAGGTATTTTGTAGGATATATGTATTGCAAAATCTGTGCTAAAGAAAAATGACTGATTTATGCAAATTGTTTATGGACAAAAGCAAATGTCAAAACAAAGACACTTCATATATAGAGTGTCCGTGTGTCAAAATAACTATGAAACAAGGGAACATTTAATAAAATTTCGTCAATTCGAAAATAAGATTAATGGAGGCTTGTCAATTCCTACAAGAGAATTCGTAAGTTATGTAAAAACTACTGTGCAATGTTTTGTAGAAGAGTGCTTCAAAAGTACCCTTTGCTCAGGATTTAACCACAACAGCACTTAATTATGAAACTTATGTTAAAACCAAATGATGAACAACAAAAATCTTATATCAATCAAAATTCTCTAGCAGCAGTTTTTCATAACGTAACTTGCTCTTGATCATTAAGTTTCAATCTTAGTTTCATACTAAATTTAACTCGATCGAGTTTAAATTTTAAAGGAAGTGTTGTTTTCATTGTAATGTACATACGAGTATGCACCAGTATAACTATCTGATCTTATTAATAATATATTCTTGTACATTATCTTTTTTATGCTGTTTTTATTTTATTAAAGAGTTTTGGTAAAGTGTTGCAACTTTAATTTGATGTGGTTTGTTCAATTTTCAGTTTTTTTTTCAAAGCAAAACAAAAATTACTTAAAATCGTCTGCTTTGCGTACAAAGTATTTGAAGTTAATCAAAACATAGGTATGTGTTAGTACCTTACTTACTGAACTCAAGAAATAACTCAAAACTGTATGTACCTATCATGCCTAATTTATTAACTAGGACCTAGATATAAATATGTATGTATGTACATAGGTAGGTAAATACTATTTTTTAGTTTCAAAGACCAAACCAAATTTTCCACTTGTCAAATTGAAATCTACTTACCTTACCTACTGATAACCTTCATCTATTCAACTGGTATTTAAAGTAGACATATTGTGATATGAATCTACAAAGAAGGTATACCTCCCTCAATATTTGTGTTCAAAATGTTTTCAAAGGTAGATGTACCTAGGTAAGGTACAAATACAATTATACTCAGGTTCAGGTACTGCCTTGAAAATTAGGTAGGTAAATATTTTTCCGAAGGTAGGTTAACTTTCATAGATACCTTTGTAAATTTCATTTAATTAAAACAAATAAATATAATTATGTTTTGTTCAAGTTTGGCGCAACAATTTATTATAAAAAGAGGCTACGATGCGACCCACACTGATAACTTCCCATCCCGTCTGCCGATTTGTCTTGATAAAAATGTTTGTAGGTTTTCGTGTTTTGGTAAAAAAGTTGTCAGTTGAATTATTTCTAAAAATTTAAAAATTTCCAACAATATTTTGCATATAATGAAAAAGTTTGATTTCAAAGTCGAAAATCAATTTTTCTGAACATTTAATAATTTTTTTAGTCAAAAACGTTATTCTTCGTTGCAAAAAATTATTTTGGAGATAAAATCATTTTTTGTTCGTAAAATATTCGAGGAGACAAATATTTTTTTTCAGTTTTTTTGATTTATAAAAAAACCCTTAACTGGATTTTTTTTTTAAATATATTTGTTTGGTATCACGTTACAATATAAAATTCATTTAAAGTATCTAGCGTTATTGGTTCGTGACATATTTTGGGTAAACCAACATTTTCATCTTTTTTTTAAATTGTAATAACTAATTACTAATTACCTACGCACCTAACATTAGCCTAAACAATATACCTACCTATGCTTATGTATGTACATTTGCAATGTATACTTTGTGGGTAGTAAAGTATGATTCGTCCACTATCCCTATTTTCAGAAAAAAAAAAAAAGAAATTTAAAAATAAACCTATCCCATCCCAACCCATATCAAACTAATAACGAAATTGAAGAAAAATTCACCGAAAGCCACAAATCATCATCATGTCGAATGCACCGAAAAGCACCAAAATCATTTTCGTTTTATGAATGAGAACGAAATTTAAAAAAGAAAAACAAACCTTCAAAATACATTTTCTGCAGCGAACGTGATTTGGCCTTGAATGCAACACTTTAACAGACATACATATGTACCTACACAGTTGTTATTGTTGTTTTTTATTCTAAATAACAATATTCCGTTATCTTTCTCGACCATAAATTGTGAGTAAATTTCCCATAAGGACCAAAATTTGTAAAATTGGGTGTTGTATTTGATAGACTGATACAATAACTCGCCGTGCGATACTAGCGACTTATGAGCATTTGAAAAATAAGTGTCGCCATCTAGATCAGGATTTGCCCGGTGTCCCTTCTATTTGTAATTATTCAATGGTTCAAAGTACATACCTCCACCAACTCTTGTGTAAAAGTGGATTGACTCTCCTCCCGGAAAGATCTGTTAGGTATAGAAATCTGGAAGTTTCTGTCGAATTGTAGTCTGTGTGCTTTGGAATTGATTGTAAATGCTTTAGAATTACGGAGTGGCCAATGTTGTTGTTAGCCCACTGCAATGAAGCTTTGACGCGAAAAGCAAAGAAAAAAAAAGAGTAGGTTATCCAGTGCCGCAGATGGGTTTCGCGACGTTGCAAGGCCCCTAGAGTCGAATTAAGAGATTTTTAGAAAGATGTCTGTGCGTGCGTGCGTACGTACGTTTGTACGTCCGTACGTTCGCGATTTTTTTCGTCGTCCATAGCTTAAGAACCAGAAGAGATATCGACTTCAAATAGATTTTGTTATACAGATAATAATACAGAAAGATGCATAAAGGGCTCTCAAGAAAATTGCGTGGGTTGTTTTTTTACCATAGCAGTTTAAAAAAAATGTGAAAATTGTGGTTAACAATAAATATCTAATGAACCAATAACTCTAGAGACTTAAATTAAATTTTATATTATATATTTTTTTTTATAAATCAAAAAAACTGAAAAAAAATATTTGTCACCTCGAAAATTTTAAGAATAAAAGATGATTTTATCTCCAAAACAACTTTGTGCAACGAAGAATAACGTTTTCAACATCTGGTAAAATTTTGAGAAAAATCGAATTGACAGTTTTTTCATAAAAAATAAAAATCTAAAAAAAACATTAGGTACTCAAAGTTGGTAAAAATTGAATTTAGACTTTAATATCTTTTCGTAAATTTGAGATTATGGCTTCCATTTTATTTTATCTAATAAGAAATATTGTTTTCAACATTCCGTACAATTTTGAGAAAAATCGAATTCACAGTTTTTTTTACAAAAAAAAATTAACAAAAGTTGGTAAAATAGATTTTCGACTCAGTTATCTTTTTGAAAACTAAAAATATTAGCTTCAAACTCATTTTATGTTATAAGAAATATTGTTTTAAACATTCGATAAAATTTTGATAAAAATCAAACTTACAATTTTTTAACAAAAATTAAATACATTAAAAAAGCATTACTAAAAGTTCGTAAAAATTGATTTTAGACTCAAATATCTTTTTTAAAATTAAAAATATTGGCTTCAAACTAATTTTACTAACAGAATATATTATTTTTGTCATTTAGTAAATTTCTTATTAAATTCCAACAGTCAGTTTTTTTCATAAAAAAAATAAAATCTACAAAAAATAGTACGCAAATTTGTTAAAAAATGATGTTCGGTTCTCGATATCTCGTGAAAAATAGAAGATATTGACTTCAAAATAATTTTATTCATCCAAATTGTATTTCTTCATAAAAGAAATACAAAGTTGGTAAAAATTGGTTTTTGACTCAAAATCTCGTTAACAAAAACTGATTTTGAAATCAAACTATTTCATTATATGCAAAATATTGTTGGTAATTTTTAAATTTTTAAGAAACAAAACACGAAACCCTATAAACTTTTAAGCAAGACAAATCGACAGACGGGATGGGAAGTTATAAGTGTGGGTCGCATCCCAGCCTCTTTTTTTTAAAATAAGACCCAGATACTTTGCTTCGTCTGAGAACTTTAATTGGATACCCTTAATGTAAGGAGGGTTAACTTGTGGAATTTCGTATTTCCTCAAAAATCGATTTTGTGTGACATCCAGTCCACACCGGTCTGCCCAAAGTACCTATTATTTTTTGTAAGGCAATTTGTAAGAGTTCTTTTAGGGTGTTAAGGTGCTTTCCTGAGACCGCTATAGCAACGTCATCCGCATAGGCAATCACTCTGAAACCCTCCGCATCCAGACCAATTAGGATTTCATTTACCACTAGATCTTTAGGTGTGACTTGCGAGCATTTACCTGCTTTGGGTATAAAAACAACTTTTACTTCTCTCCATACCGAGATAATATGGATCAGATATAAACAGCTGTTTGAAATTACCTCAAGGAAGGTGGGATGCGACTCACACATTGATAACTTCACATCCGTGCCTGTCTGTCGCTTTTTCTAAAATTTTAACAAAATATTAATAATAATATTTATTTTAAGTCAATGTCTTTCTCTGATTACTTAAGTCGAAAACTTTTAATTTTCAGTTTTATGCTATTTTTGTAGGTATTCGTTTTTTGTACAAAAAGTTGTCAATTGAAGTTTTCTAAACAAAAATAACTTAGAATTAGCAACAATATTTGCATATCATATAAGATTGATTTTTGAATATCTGTTTTTGTTCCCGAAATTTAAGTCCAAAACAAATTTTAGAAATTTTAGTAGCATTTTTTGAAAGTTTTTATTTCTTGTGAAAAGTATACCGACTGGATTTTTGTAAGAACATTATTTTACATTAGTAACTAGATTTTAAAGAGAAATCACACTACAAACCTACAAAAACTGATAAGAAACAGTTTTCGATTTAATTTTAAAAAAATCAGCAGATGGGAAATTATCATTGTGTGACTCGCATCCAAGCCTCTTCTATTACCTTTTGTTTCAAAACGATCGAAGTTTCCAATCCCGTTTGACAACACTTAATACTTAATACTGCTCCCCTAAAGAACGAGAAAAAAAAAACAGATTTTAGCGGTTTTTCCTTGTGGCCACAAATATATCGCGGTCCTCCTGGCATTAGTTCACTACTATATCTTTTTCTTTGTAACACACTTTCTTCACCGACAGTAAGGGCCCCAGCAGACTGCAGACTTTTTATCGGCCGATAGTTTGGTCGGCTTCTTAGAGCCCCCGCAGACTTCAGACTTTTTATCGGCCGATAGTTTGGTCGGCTTCTTAATCAGTATGGAGAGGTATGCATATGCGCACACTACAGCGATTCAGTATCGGCCGATAAAAAAGTTTGATGGGCTACCCGATTTATTCAAACTAATCTGTCGGCCAACTATCGGCCGACTGTTTAATCAGTATTATCGCATACACGCCTGCGCATACATGACGATTGTTTAGTCGGCCGATAGTCGCTCTGTGATTTGGCGTCGTGTGCGTGTATTTTGAATATGGCGTCGCCCAAATCACAATTGTTTATTGTAGAAAATAGTCACCAACCAAACTGTTTAGTTGGCTCGGTGTGCGCACTTTCAGCCCAACCCGACTAAACTACCGGCCGATAAAAAGTCTGCAGTCTGCGGGGTCCCTAATAGGATTAAATATCAGTTGGAGAATGTCTTTCAATCAATAGAGCCTGTTTATGGGTCAAAGCTCATTGCCTTCGTTTTTGTTTGCATGACTGTATGAGTGAAAGTTCTTCTAAGCATGTTATAAACTTCTTTTTACGAGTATAAGTTTCGTATCAATTTATTTCACCAAACCACCTTGAAGGGAATTCTTCTACTAGGGGTGAAGTTGATAAGTTTAAGTTAATTACTTTAAAACTGCTAAATAGTGAATTGTTTCTAGCCGAGGTATAGAAGTTTTTTTTGTTTATAACAGGTACTTGGTATTATCCTCGATTACTTCAAGACCAACAAGTTTTAGCTCTTGTTTACATATTCCAGATCTATTTTAAAAAGACAGTGCCTTCAATTTCAAGGATATAAAACGATCAACTTTTTTTGTGAAAGTGCTTCAGTGCGACTTGCTTGTCGATGTTGTTTTGATTCTTATAACCAGATGCCAGACTTTATTATAAAACTATTTTTAGTTCGAATGACTCTTCACTTCACTATTCTTTCTTGAAGAACATATCTTTTTCTCCTATATGTATATGTCCTTTTTCGGTGTATAAATTCATCATCCTGCGTACAACACGAGTTCTTTCTTTTGTTTGTGTGACTATATACATATACATATAAAAGTAAAATAATAAATACGAAGAAAACACCCTATCGACTTAAAAAAAATATTTTTTCTCAGCCATCCTTGACTTGAATCTAAATATTGAAAATTTGAAAACGTCCTCATTCGAAATGCCTTCGTAGATATAGATACATACTCCAACCATCATCTAAGTTCAATTGTGCTATTTTTTCTATTTCAAATTTAAATAGAGCTTTTAATGGAATTTGGTCTTCTTTTTACTGCTGCCACTTATACAGCCTCTTTGTGATACTTCTTTCAAACTAATGTTGTTAAAAGACACCGAGCACTTTATCAAAAGATAAAGAATCAATTCCTTAAAGTAGCACTTCTGTCTGACAAAAAGAAAACTAACCATCCCAATTTGAAGTGGTACAATTAACAAGTATATACAAAAAATATGGAAAAATAAGCATAATATCTTGCGAAAGTTTTTCAAACATTTTTTTTTGAATAAAGTAGCAATTGATTAAAGAGTAGACACATAAATATAAATTTTGAGTTTTTGTAAGAATCTTAAATTTTTGTAGATTTTACTTTTATGCAAAAGGTATCAATTTAAAGGACTTAAATAATGTGATGCGGAAATAGATATTTTATTTATGTATTTATTTAAAAAGCAGCTATTGATGTAAAACTTATAAATAATACAGAATTTTTAACATTAAATTAATTAATTTTAAACAAGAATGTGAAATAAGCTTAAAAAATTAAAGAAGATTACAAGTTCGAGAAATATTTAAAACAAATATCTTGAAACTTTCTGTTTTCGATTCTAGACATCAAGACCTCATATGACTGGGAAGATTATTCCACAGTCTCATGAACAAAAAATTGTCTGCGCAATGTCGAACACGTATTAGTAGACAGGCGCAAAAAGATAAAACGACTTGAGAAACAATAGTTAAGTCTATGAGATAAATAACTTGGAGTCTTTTTAACAATCAAATTAAAAAGTCAGATACAACACCGATACTTGAGAAAAGCTTCCAAATTACTGCTAAAAATTAGACGAGAGTACATATATGTACATCTACAACTACATCTTCTAACCCTAACCCTAATGTATTGCACAAGCCACTTGAGACCGAAGCAACGACGACACTTAAATTTTAACAGCATTTTGAGAAATATGAGATAAAATAAACATTGGTCCAAATCCAATTATGAAATCAAGCTGATAAAATAAACATTGGACGATCTTCAATGCGGCCAACAATCATCGGACAGCATCACGAGATAAGTTGGAGTTGCAGCGATCATCAGATACAAATCACACATCATAATAGACAGTCGACTTTCGTCTGTTCTTTCATTTTATATTATTTTCTGAATAAAGTTATATTTGTTTTTTTAAAAACTCTTTTATACTTTTTAAAAAGTTATTTGGCGCAGTCGGTAGGATACTCAATGAGATATATAAACGAATATTATATTGACATATGAGATCCAGTGATACGAACGCATTTCGCGATTGTTAAATTTTTCAAATAAATTTAAATTAAACGAATATTAATTTTAAATACAGTTTGAAAAAAAAAAATCGTTTGTGAAAAATATAGCATCTCACATTCATATATAATAGTATGTTGCGAAATCTCGTAGAGACAATATTTAGCAAATGAACAGTGAAGAGACACAATTAAACAGAGACAGATTAAACAGAAAGCTAAATAAAAATTGCGACAGTGATACCGGAAGTGAAAGTGAACCAGACGAACAAAAAACTATAATAATGACGGAAACTGCACCCGTATTAAATGATGTTCAGAAGGAGGAACAACGCTACCTTCGTGAAATGGAGAAAATAAACCCATTCAGAGGATCAAAATATTGTAATCTGGCACTGTTTATATCAACAGTGGAGTACTTTCTAAACCAAGTCATGCTGCAGGAAAATCAGATAAAGGCTGCATTAATAATCCACTCAAAAATTCAAGGAGAAGCAGTAAGGGCAACTAACAGCTTACCACATTTATCGTCGTGGAAGGACATTAAGTAAACTTAATAAGATTATTTTCAATAAAAGAAACTTATATTAAGTTATCTCAAGAAATTGGTTGTATTGTAGAATCTAACACTTTTGAATTGTATAAAAAATTAGACTTTTTATTACAAAAATTGCAAACTAAAACGCAATTAGAACCAAATTTAATTTACACACAGGCAAATAATGAAATTCTGGTATTTGAAGCATTTAAACATAATTTAAACCCTTCACAAAAAGCTATAGTTATCGCCTATAATTGTAAAAATATGGTTGAAGCTTATGAAATCTTAGAAGCTAATGATATGATTCGTGTAAGAAATGAAAGTGAACCAAACAAGGGCTTTAATATGAAACACCATCAGAATAATTCTCCTAGACAAAATCAGGGACATCAAAATTATAACCAAAATAGATTTAATCAAAATAATAATAATTTAAGACAACAGAATAGAATAACATCTGAGCAGGTTAGATACAACAACAACAGAATATTTGGAAATTTAAACCCTAATCAAGGTCATAGGTTTGGTTTTAATCAAAATTATCAAAGGCAAAGTTATAATAATAATAATAATTGGCAGGGACAAAATAATAATCAGCCAAGTTCAAGTCAAGTTAGGAGATTTAATAATAATCGAGAACAACCAATGGAAGTTAATCGCCTCAGTGAACAACAAACAACTAATGAAGAAGTAAATTTTATAGCAGAGGGGCTTCGACACTTCCCATCGTAGTACTTACAGTTCAAAAAGAAAAAATAAAAGTCTTAGTAGACACAGGATCTACTATGACCCTCCTCGATACAAAAAAACTTAAATCCTGTACAAGAATGAAATTAGAAAAAGAAATAAAAGTGAATACCGTCAACTCATATATTTTTATAACAGAACCAATAATAACAAAAATACCTGAAGAATTTTTGGAAGATGCCACAATGGAATGGAAATTAATGAATTTTGAAAACAAACATTTTGATGCGATCATAGAATCGAATGTTTTAAATGCCATAGGGGGTATTATTAATATGAAAGATAAATATTTAGAAATAAATCAGAATAGAATTCCTTTTCTTTCTATCCCAGTCAAAGAAAAAGAATATTATCAATGCAAATGATCACTGTCCTTTTCAATATGACGAAATTCATGTGTTAAAAGATAACTCAATGGAAATGAGCAAACTTTTACACAAAGATTTGGATGAAGAAGAAAAGAATATACTAAGAGAATTTTTAAATAAAAATAAGGATTTATTCTACAAGGATGGAGAATTGTTAAGTTCCACAACTCAAACAGTTCATTACATAGGGACAAAGACAGATAATCCTATTTTTATAAAAAATTATCGATATCCAAAAGTCCATGAGCAAGAGATAGCTAAACAAATTAAAGAAATGCTCAGTAATGGAATAATACAAAAAAGTAGAAGCCCTTATAACTCACCTGTTTGGATAGTTCCAAAAAAATTAGACAACTCGGGAACTATGAAGTGGTAATTGATTACCGTAAGTTAAATGAGGAAACTATCGAGTATAAGTATCCATTACCAAACATTGACGATGTCTTGGATAAATTAGGGAGATCGCAATATTTTACGACACTAGATCTGGCAAAAGGATTTCACCAGATTAGAGTCAACGAAAAAGACATTGAAAAAACTGCATTCAGTGTTCCACAAGGACATTTTGAATTTCTTAGAATGCCCTTTGGCTTAAAAAATGCTCCTTCTAGTTTTCAATGTATGATAAACGAGATACTGGGAGATCTCATTAATAAAATCTGTGTCGTATACATGGATGACATATTGATTTTTTCAACTTCTCTGATAGAGCACATAACAAACCTGAATAAAATATTTCAAAAGCTAAGAGAATTCAATTTTAAAATTCAAATAGACAAATGCGACTTTCTTGTGAAAGAAACGAAGTTTCTTGGACACACGATGACAGACAAGGGAGTTTTACCCAATCAAGATAAAATTATAGCAATACAAAAGATTAACGTACCGACAACCGTTAAAGAAATAAAATCATTCCTTGGTCTTACTGGTTACTATAGGAAATTTATAAAAGACTATGCTAAGGTAGCCCAAACAATGACAAGATATTTAAAGAAAGGAACCAAAATCGATTCTAAGAATATCGAGTACATAAAATCATTTGAAACATTAAAAAAATTAATTGTTTCACCTCCAGTCCTGGCTTATCCAGATTTCAATAAAACTTTCGAGCTAACAACAGATGCATCTAATTATGCTATAGGAGCTGTCTTAGCTCAAGATAAACATCCTGTTACATTCATAAGTAGAACTCTAAACGACCACGAGAGAAACTACTCTACTACAGAGAAAGAACTATTAGCAATAGTTTGGTCAATCAAGTATTTAAGACCTTATCTCTACGGAAGAAAATTTGAGTTAAAATCCGATCACCAACCTTTAAAATGGTTGAAAACAAAGAGTATAGTTCATATACATATCGGGAAGGTTACAGCGATGGATTCTATCACTTGGTGAATATAACTTCGATTTAGAGTACCTTAAAGGATGTCAAAATACAGTGGCAGATTACCTCAGTAGGGAAATAAAAGACACTGGAGAAATTAATCAATTGGATGATTCTAGCCTAGAAGAATCTCTCCACTCAAAAGATGAAGAACAGTTAGATCACTTTCCTATAATAGAAAAGCCAGTTAACAAGTTTAAGCAACAGATAGTGGTTAACAATGATTATAATGAAAGAAAGATAAGAACGCAAATTTTAGTAGGTTACAGAAAGTTAATCGAATTGTCCCCTACAATAATCGATTTTGAAACATTTGAAGAACAAATTAAGGAAGTTTTAGAAATTAAACAAACAGGAATATATTGTGACGACTATCACATGTTCAACCAATTAAAATAAATAAATTGGGTGGCGCAACAGTCCGTTTGAGAACTTGGGCCTAGTGACTTACAACTCTCAACCATTCCTGTGTGCGAGTACTGTTGTCAGGTATGGAAGGGACCTACAGTTTCAAGCCGAATCCGAACGGCAAATTTTTGAGAAAGCACTTTTCATGACAAGAATTACTCTTGGAGAATTTGTCAATTCCTCGCAAGAGGCAGTACCCGTGAAAAAAAACTTTTTTTTTTTTTTTTTTTAGGTTGCATAGGCAGGGATCGAACCCAAGACCTCTCGCATGACAGTCCAACGCACTAACCATCATGCCACGGGTACAACCAATTACAACAGAAATTAATCAAATTATTTGATAAAACTATAATTAAATTTTATAAATGTAGTTACCTAGCACAAGAATTAGAAGATGAAAATAAAGTCATAGAAAAAATAAAATCTTATCACGAACTAGAAACAGCTTATGCTGGTATCGAAGAGAATTACTTGGGAATACAACCATATATATGTATATTATCCTTATTTAAGAAAATTAGTAATTGACTTTGTTAATAGTTGCAACATCTGCAAGCAAAACAAATATGATAGGCACCCGATCAAGCCAAAATTCAAATTGACCGAGACTCCAACAGACATCAATCAAATAGTTCACATCGATATATTTTACATAAAAAATTTGAAATTCCTTTCCACTATTGACAAATTCAGTAAAAAATTGACAATGACATATACATAAAAGATAGTAATGGCGAAACCATTAAAGAAATAATGCAATTTATTTCTCAACATAACAAGCTTTTGAAAATTGTAATGGATAATGAGTTCAATCAATTGAGTATAAAAAAAAATGTTACAAGATCTAAATATAGAAATACATTATACTACCCCAAACTTACATACAGGGAATAGCCCAATTGAACGTGTACATAGCACAATCTTAGAAAAATATAGATGTTTATCCAATGGGAAAGAACTAGGAATAATCGATAGAATTGATACAATATACAAAGCAGTTTTCTACTATAACAACTCCATACAAGTATTGAGTAAAGAGAAACCTTTTAATATACAATCAGGCCATGTAGACAAAGAAAGATTATATAATACGTACCAAACTAATAAAGAAAAAAGAATAGAGAAAACCAATAAGACTAGAGAAGACTACGTAGAAACTCGCAGCAAAGCTTTTATAGTAAATCATCACAGAAAATATGATAAAACAACTCCGCGATTCTTTTACAAACAAACGGATCATGCACATCCAATCAATATACAACGTCATAGAAAGACAAAAATCAAAAACAAAGATGACATAATTATGAAAAAGAGGCTGGGATGCGACCCACACTGATAACTTCCCATCCCGTCTATCGATTTGTCTTGCTTAAAAGTTTGTCTAAATGTATCAATTCTTGCCAAATTTGCGTTCTATTTTTTGTAGATTTTATTTTTTTTATGAAAAAACGGACTGTTGGATTTTTATAAAAAAATTACTGAATATAAAAAACAATATTTTCTGTGAAATAAAATAAGTTTGAAGACAATATTTTTAATTTTTGAAAACCTATTTGAGCCGAAAATCAATTTTTACCAACTTTTATTAATTTTTTTGTTTAGGTTTTTATTTTTTGTAAAAAAACTGTCAATTCGATTTTTCTCAAAATTTTTCCTAATGTTGAAAACAATATTTCTTATAAGTTAAAATTAGTTAGAAGCCATAATCTCAAATTTTTGAAAGATATTTAAGTCGAAAATCAATTTTTACCAACTTTTGTTAAATTTTTTTTTCGGTTTTTAATTTTTTGTAAAAAAACTGTCAATTCTATTTTTTTCAAAATTTTACTGAATGTTGACAACAATATTTTTTGAAAGATAAAAGTAGTTTAAAGCCAATATCTCAAAGTCTTGAAAAGATATTTGAGTCAAAACTCAATTTTTACCAACTTTTTTTTTATTTTTTTTTAGGTTATTATTTTTTGTAAAAAAACTGTCAATTCGATTTTTCTCAAAATTTTATCAGATGTCAAAAACATTATTCTTCGTTGCACAAAATTGTTTTGGAGATGAAATCATATTTTAGTCGTTAAATTTTCGAAGTGACAAATTTTTTTTTTCAGTTTTTTTGATTTATAAAAAAAACCGTTAATTGAATTTTTTTCCAAAAATATAATTGTTTTGTATCACGTTACAATATATAACATAAAATTTAATTCAAGTCTCTAGCGTCATTGGTTCATGAGATATTTAGGGTTAACCAAAATTTTCACCTTTTTTTTAAACTGCTATGGTAAAAAAACCACCCACGCAATTTTCTTGAGAGCCCTTTCTGCATCTTTCTGCCTTATTATCTGTATAACAAAATTTATTTGAAGTCGATATCTCTTCTGGTTCTTGAGCTATGGACGACGAAAAAAACGTCGCGAACGTACGGACGTACGGACGTACGGACGTACGGACGTACGTACACACGCACGCACAGACATCTTTCTAAAAATCTTTTATTTCGACTCTAGGGACCTTGAAACGTCGAGAAATGTCAAAATGTTCAATTTGTCAAATCGGACCCATTACAATAACTTCCTATGGGAAGTTAAAAATAAACCTGGAAGACCTAAGAGTACTAAGTCTTACACAAAAATAGCATCAAAGAAAGATCCAGTTACACAAAAGATTCCATCGGGAATAGACCCGCTTCCGATCGCAAGGTGTTCGCATAAATAAAAGTTATAATGAAAAGCTTAATATACATTCTTTTAATTAAGCTAGTATTTAGTGACATAACAATTGAAAACATATATGTATAACCAAGAAGGTTATACTAAAATAAAATTAAAAAAAGTTAAACTAGTTAGAGATTATAAACATGTAGTTCATAAAATCAATATCACTCAAATCGAAGAAGTTTTGAATAACATTGACCGTGACATTTACAAATTAAAAAGTATTAAATTTCCCGCAGAAGTATATCGAGAAATTCGTATTATTAAATCCGAAATCAGTAGCTTATTACTGCATAGAAACAGGAGAAGTTTAATAAACCTTGGTGGTAACATGCTTAAGTTTTTGTTTGGAACATTAGATGAAAACGACCGAAAAAATATCGAAGAACAATTGAATATAAATAAATATAACAACCATGAATTAATTGTAACATTTAACAAGCAAATTGACATTAATAATAAACTGAAGAAGCAAATAGATACTATACAATCAGAATTTTACAGTATGTACAAAAGTAAAGATTTTCTAAATCTCAAGGTAGGAAATACATCAATAACACAAAGAATAATAACTTTAGAAGTTCTTGAAAAAATTAATAAAATTAAAAGCATTATTGAAAAAATTCAAAACAATGTGTTATCAAGTAAACTAAATACAATGGTAAATTCAATGCTCAGTATTCACGAAATAATCACATATAATGTAACGTTTGATAAACTAAAGAATATAAAAATAACTACAGGGTTACACGATCAAGAAATTATATTTATAATAAGTATACCAGAAGAAATGTTAGAATTTAATCAATATTTTGTAACTAGTTTACCTAACAATAATAAAGAAGAATTAAAAATAAATGATCAATATATCATTGAAAATGAAAATGTAGAATACATATCGAAAGAAGAAGATTTAAATAAATTGGAAATATACATAAACTGTATAACAACAAGAAATTGTACTAAAATTATCAATAAAAGAGAAAATATTGTATTAGAAATAGCAAGAGGAAAATTGTTAGTAAAAAACAGTTGTATAGAAATAAGTACCAATTGTAATGAAAAGAAAAAAAAATTAAAATCATAAATAATGTATTAATTCAGTTTGAGAAATGTAAGATAACTAGGTATAAATAATAGAACTTTTGAAAATTCAAATAAAATAGAAGAACAATCTTTATATTAAGAGAATCCAAAATTGTATGAAAATATATGTATCTAATCTCTTAATTGAAAAAGAAATTAAACTAGAAGATATAAATAATATTGACATAATTCACGAAAAAATATCAAAATTAAATACACATAAAGAGACTTCATATTACATGCATATTGTAACTATTTTTATATTATGCACTGTAATTATATTTCTGTGTAGAGAAAGAATAAATTGTTTCAGGAGAAACACCAATCTTAAGGAGGGGGGAGTTACGTATACATCTACAACTACATCTTCTAACCCTAACCCTAATGTATTGCACAAGCCACTTGAGACCGAAGCAACGACGACACTTAAATTTTAACAACATTTTGAGAAATGTGAGATAAAATAAACATTGGTCCAAATCCAATTATGAAATCAAGCTGATAAAATAAACATGAGACGATCTTAAATGCGGCCAACAATCATCGGACAGCATCACGAGATAAGTTGGAGTTGCAGCGATCATCAGATACAAATCACACATCATAATAGACAGTCGACTTTCGTCTGTTCTTTCCTTTCATTTTATATTATTTTCTGAATAAAGTTATATTTGTTTTTTTAAAAACTCTTTTATACTTTTTAAAAAGTTATTTCGAGCCTCTTGTTAAATGCTCCCTTTAGCTTTGAGTCGAATAAGAGTCAAAGCTTGCAAACAGCTCGCACCAATACGTAATTATAGGAAGAACGAGTGACTTAACCAACTCAATTTAGTATGACGTGGGTAGAATTGATCTAATAACAGGTAGTCCTCTGAGCGAAGCATACATCTTTGACACAACAGTATCGACGACGTGGGTACCCTAGGTTAGTCTATTATTTATGATCAATCCTAAGTTTCTGACGTGTATAACATAATCGATTATGGAATTATTTAAAATAACGGAAGGGAAGTTTTCAGGTTTGAGTTTTTTATTCGATATTGGAAGACCTTTGGTTTTTTTTAGGATTAAGTTTAAGCCCGTTGCAGATCGACCAATCATATATAGACTGTAGATCAATGTTCATTTTAGCTATTGCATCCTTAATCGTGCTCTCAGGAAAACTAATATATACCTTTACAACATTAGTGTAGATATGGGATTGACAGAAGGACAAAACAGATGGCAGATTATTAATAAACAATGAAAACAGTAAAGGCCCAAGGATTGTTCTTTAAGGAACACCAGTATAAACACGAAGAAACGAAAACAGTTTACCATTACAAGATTCGCTTTGCATACGATTAGTATAATATGATTAAATAAGGTCTTAAGTTGTGTTAGAGAATTTAAAATAAGTAGTTAGTTCATCACAGAGAAGATTAGAATCCATTCAATCAAATGCCTTCAAAAATTAAATGTGTCATCGGACACATTAAGCAACACTGAAACGCAACTATGTCCAGTACGGAATTCTGACTGCAGAGGAGTCAAGAGTTGTTTGTCTTTAATATATTTTTTTAATTGGTTACTTAAAAGAATTTCAAAAGCCTTAGATAACAATGGAAGGATAGATATGGGTATGTACTCCTTTTTCTTTCCTTCTGTTGAGACATCTTTCAAGAAGTGGGATATGTAGTGGTCATTATAATTGTGTTGAAAATGTTAGTTATGTGAGGAAGAAGAAGAAAAGGTAGGAGAATTTTAATAAAGTCAGGATAAATATTGTCAAGCCCAGTGCTTTTCGATTTTATAGAAAAGATTGCTTTTTCTACGTGAAACTCATCTAACGGAGAATGCGTCTATATTCTTTCCAAAAAGAACTTTTAGGACCGATTTGAAATAAACTTATAATTATAAAAATTTTATTTCGCATATTTTTTTTTAAGCTCGTAACAAGATTACGTAACGTTACGTTACGCATTTCTGCACAACCAAAATGGCTCGAACGACGACGATATATAAAATGTCTTGCCCTAATTGCATTAAGTATATCAAGAAAGAACCAGGGATAACTCTGTGGTTCCATAAAGCGAGTTCTCAATGGAACATGTTTATAAAAAAAATAAACAATCGCTGAGGTAAAATTGTCAATTTGAAAACTAAAATTCGACAAGCATAAATCGAATTTATAATCACCCTCAGAAATATCTATAAAACAGTAGTGAAGTGCCTCAGTACCATCAGAACACTTAAGATGACAAGATTGAATATAATTTTTAACGTATTGCAACGCTTCCTCCCGTTGTGCGAGTTCTTTTAAATACGTTAATTGTAAAGAAACTACTTTGGTAGAGCCAAGTATCAGACACGCAAACTGTGTCAATTAAACCCTATTTAAAAATCATTCTAAACTCATCAAACTTACTAACAAGATTCTGTGCGTTAATGTGACAAATATGTAAGCCATTTGAACTTTTACAAAGAGTGTTGAGCTAAAACCTATTTTTTTCATTCGTTCATGCAGTGGATGATGCATAAACATAATTCTAGAAAGTATGAATATAGTATTAAAAACTAAATCAATTTCTTCGATATAATTTTAATGGAAGTGGATTCCACATTTATTTTAATTCTTTTCCTTCATCTCCTATCAACATGTTATATGAGTAAATACATATACATATCTCGATATGCTTAATGCTTCGCAAGCCCGTCAAAGTCAACGTCAACTGAAACCAAAGGCAAGTGACAAAAACACTCTAATGAAGATATAAATCCTTCGTACGTATCACCCTTCAAAACCCATTTGTTTACATTGTTGTATTTGTAATGTGGAAGAATTCAACGAGTAAAATTGACGTGTTTTCACGCATACATACATAGACACATTTACTGAGTTTTTAGGGGAAATTTCATAAATTAGAGGAGAAATTACACACACTAAGAAATACTTTATGAGGCCAGTTTCCGGTTTAGCTTGTAGGAAAACCAATATGGCTACCGAGGATTTATATCTTTACTAGAGTGTTTTTGGCAAGTGAAATGAATTGGAACGATATTTTGTTTGCATGTCACTGAAATCGAAAGAAGAGAAAAAGAAAACAGAAACGGAGAAAAAAGTTTGTAACTTTTAATTAAAACTTCTTTAATGTTTATATTCTAGATCCGGACAGCAGCTATAAACAGGTCCTTCTTTGTTTTTCAATACTAAGGACAGTAAATAAGGTGTGCAAAATGCAAATAGCATTGCCACATAATAGAAGGACTATTTCTAAAGATTTCTTTTTATGGGGCTACCTCAAGAGTAAGGTGTACTCTAATAATCCTTCAACCTTTGTATATGAAGTGGAATAGTAATATTATGAAGAGGAACGAACGAAGCGACGTCTGGCCTAACGTCAATGAACTAAATCTGCAAAGTGTGTGCAGAATTTTAATTGAGGAAATTAAGAGACAATTTGACAATACAAAAAGAGAAGAATGAAAACAAAAGAAGCTATGGTTGGAGGGGACAATAAAGAGACATTTTTTTGTTTATTTATTTATGTAAAGCAATAATAAAGACAAATACCAATAAGCCAAATACCAATTCAAATTTAAATTTTGTAACTGTTGCCGGTTAGCCGATTGCCAATGAATACAACAAAAATACGTTGAAATACCCATTTTCAAAACAAAAAGAAAATAGGTACAATGTTTTGTTTTTCTTAGGTATATATGCATCTGCATATGTATATTAGGTCAAATGAAAGTAGGAATTATTATTATTGAAATGAAAAGAATACGCTATCAATACAGGTATGTAAGTATATTTGAAAAGAAGACAAATAAAAGTCAATGGCGGATCCAGGGGGGTTGTTTAGGGGTGATGACACCCCCCTGGAAGCTATTTTTTTCATTTTCTTAGAAATTCCGTTGAGTTCAAAACTTATAGTACCTATTGCCGTAATGGATTTCACACCTCTTAAGTTAAGTTGCATAATTAAAGACTTTATCTAAAGATTTTTTAGTAATTTAACGATATTTACCAAAAAGCGATTTGAAGCAAATAAATATTGTAAGACATTCTTAAAGTGTTTTTTCTTTCTTTCAAAATGGATTTCCTATTAAATACAAAATCTTTTAATATCTTAAAAATGAAAGAAATCTACTTTTTGAAGTGAATTTGCTTTGGAAGCTCTAGAACTAAGAAAAAAGTCCCAAAAACATCAAAAGTGACACTTTCGTCAAACTAATGGCAAATTGAAACACGTAATAAATTTTTCATATCTTTTAATCTATCTATCTATATCTATATATATAAAAATCAATGCCAATTTTCGTTGTAATGTTATAACTCAACAATGCCTTTACCGATTTGGCTAATTTTGGTCTTGAATTATTCGTGGAAGTCCAGAGAAGGTTTGTACGTAGAGAAAATTTAAAAAAATCTTGAAAAAGTGTAAAATCAACATCTTTCTATACTCCCATATACAAACAATTTGTAATAATACTTAAAAGCCAATTTGGCAAAACAATCGAAGACAAAAAAAGTGACGTTAGTTCTGTCAAACAAATTTAATGTCATTTCATTTTATCAGCGATAATTATTGCTTTGTTGTGTTTATATTTTCCAAAATATTGTTGAGTTATTGCTTTGTGTTTATATTTTCTAAAATATTGTTAAGTTGTTTAGTGGGCAAGACGACCAAACATATGCCGGCGAACGCGTAGGCAAATCAAGTGGCAATATTAAGATGATTTTAGGCTACATATGAACGCGCACAAGCTAATGCAGCGCAGCGTGAACGTACTGCACAGAATAGATCTGTTGACCCTGTACCTGTACTTAATCTTGCACGGCGATCACGAATACGTCGTGCTGTTTTGGATGAAATGCCGCGTGCTGCGACGCATATGTCCACATTGTGATGCGGCTAACTTTCCAGGTGAAACGCCCGGAATGTGTTGTGCTAATGGCAAAGTGAGATTGCCAACATTAGAAACTCCACCTGAACCATTGTATTCATTTATTTTTGGTACATCTCAAACATCGAAGCAGTTTTTAGTAATATTCAACAATACAATTCGGCATTTCAAATGACTTCTTTTTGTGCTACTAAAATTATTAGAGATAATTTTATGCCGACTTTTTAGGTAAATACCTCAACAGGATTGTCCCATGTTTATATATCAATCTGAATAATAAAGTCTTACAAATTCTGATTCAACATCTACCTAAAATTGCATACATGTTACAGATTAAGGCCAGAATTATCATCAATCTGGTTCGTTATTGCCATACCCCTGATCATCAATTTTTGCAAATTTATTTTATTGGTGATGAAAATCGTGAATTGGATCAACGTTGTGCGTAGTTTCAAATACAAGACGAGAAATTATTCGTGAGCTACAAAGGTTTTTTCATCAGCATAACGCATTAGTTCAATTGTTCAAAATTGCTCTTGATCGTATGCCATCTGATAATCACAAAATTGTAATAACACCAAATTGAATATTCAACAAAAACATGTATATGACACAAGCCGTTTCCAATAATGCAGGTGGATTATATTTCTTGGATGCACCTGGTGGTTCAGGCAAAACTTTCGTTGCATCATTGATTTTAGCGACTACTCAATCGGAACAGAAAATTGCACTTGCATCTTCTTGAATTGCTGCTACATTATTAGAAGAAGGTCGGACCGCACACTCTGCATTAAAATTGCCATTGAATGTACAGGTGATTGAAACTCCAACTTGCAATATTTCGAAAAATTCTGCTATGGCAAAAGTTATGCGATTAACGTCAATTATTTTATGGGATGAGTGCACAATGAATGCAATAGAAGCATTTAATCGAACAATGCAAGATTTACGCAGTAATCAACAGCTTTTTGGTGGTGCTCTAATATGGCTGTCAGGGGACTTTCGTCAAACATTGCCTGTCATTTCTCGATCAACTCCTGATGATGAAATAAACGCCTTTTTGAAGGTATCAGTTCTTTGGAGATATGTAGATATACGAAAATTGAACCTGAACATTAATATGCGTATTCACCCACATAATGATGCAACTGCCCGGGCCCATGAGTTTTCAAAATAATTGTTAGAAATTAGTGATGTCAAAATACCAATCGACAGTACCAACCGATTGAATGTGTTTTTCCGAATATTCTTCAGAACCACAGAAATTATGATTGGTTGAGAGAACGCGCCATTTTAGTACCGAAGATTATTCATATCAATGCCATTAATTTTCAAATTCAAGCGAAACTGCCAGGGTCACGACATATAAATCAATTGACAGTGTTATGAATCAAGATGAGGTAATGAATTATCCAATTGAATTTTTAAATTCATTGGAACCGGCTGGTATACCATTGCTTGAATCTGAAAATTGGTTCTTTGATTATATGATTGCGAAATATTAATCCACCAAAACTTTGTAATGGCACCAGATAGGCAGTGAAAAAGTTATTGCCAAATTTGATTGAAGCTACAATCTTAACTGGTAAATCAAAAGGATAAGTGTGTTTGATACCGCGTATCCCTATGATTCCAACTGATATACCATTTGAATTCAAAAGATTACAATATCCATGACCAACTTTATGTTACCTGTTCCAGAGTCGGTACCCCCAACTGTTTTAGACTAACCCATATTTAACCCATATTTTTTAATTTTTACTCTTTGCTGATAAATATAATATAAACAATATATCATTTGGGTCATTTGGACTTTTAAATAGCTAGCAATTTAAAATTTTTTTATCAAATTATTTATCTTACACAAAATATTGTTATGAATATTTTGTAAAAGGTTTAAGAAAGACAAATCGACAGACGGGATTTAAAGTTATCAGTTTGGGTCGCATTATTATTCTTATTATTATTTTAGTTAAAATTATTAACTTCCAATAATAAGTTATTTTTATCGGTCCAGAATCATGGACCATGGATCAAATTTTGGAAAATTAAATTGACTTCGACTCGAATGTCTTGGCCAAAATGAGGATACTGGCTTCAAACTAATTGTTTCTTACATTAGGTAAAGTTTAAAAAAAGATCTAATTGACACCTTTTTTCAACAAAACAAAAATTAACTAACGATTGGTAAGTTTTTTTTTTGCTTCGAATATTTCGAGGACAGTTGAAACTATTGTCTTCAAATTTAATTTATTTAATTAATTAGTTTTTAGAAAATTCGACCTACAGTTTTTCTATATACCTATGTACCTATAATATACTTTATAACTATGCTTACAATAGAATACCAAATACGAATAACCTATGATAAAAATGAATCTATACCTATACCTACATGTGCATAGGTACAAATTTGTAAACACTATCTAATTAGTGTTTCCCTACATACATATCTGACTCAAAATTGAATTTCCCTACCTACCGTATTATTTCTTTCCCAAAAATGCAAAAAAAAACCTACAAAAATCTGTTGCCAATTTTTAAATATGCACATCCACACAACTATCTACAATATTCAAAATATGACAACAGTGTATTCATTGTGAAAAAAAATTTGAATTATTTTAGATTTTATAAATTTGAAAATTTGAAATCAAATGCAACAAAAACAAAACCTACATAGTTCAATACATAGGAATATCTCCATGACAACACACAAAAAAAAAACAAGCAACTGTATTATTTTGTTGCCTCACTTACTCTCTTCATTTCTAACAAGAGAGAAAATAATAAAACCCTCTTTTCCTCAACTCTTTTTTCTTTTAATTTCTAAAATCTGCACAACAAATTTTCAGTACTCCTAGCGCCGCCAGTCTCACGTCAATGAACTAAAAATTCGTGTTCCATAAGAGTACTATAGATTATATATACAAAACTTCAACGACGGCTGAATTAAAAGCGAACATTGAAGAAGAAATCCGCTTAATCACTCCGCAACTTTTGACAAAAGTGTTCCAAAATCTCAGAGTCAGATTGGAAGAGTGCTGTAGGCGAAATGGACAATATTTGGATGATTTAATTTTTAAAAAATAAAAATTCATTTCGTTTTGCATAATTTAAAATAAATATTTCATTTAAAAGCGCTACAGTTGTATTAATATAATTTTTTTTTAAGTGCACTTATTTACGGCCCACCCTGTATGTATTTTGTAAAAAAATTGTCAATTCCATTTTTCTCAAAATTTTTCCAAATATTGAAAACAATATATTTTATAAGATAAAATTAGTTTAAAGCCATAATCTCAAATTTTTGAAAAGATATTTACTTCGAAAAACTATTTTTACCAACTTTTGTTTAATTTTGTTTAGGTTTTTAATTTTTTGTACAAAAACTGTCAAGTCGATTTTTTTCAAAATTTAACTGAACGTTGACAACAATATGTTTTAAAAGATAAAAGTAGTTTAAGCCCAATATCTCAAAGTTTTGAAAAGATATTTGAGTCGAAAATCAATGTTTACTAATTTAAGTAGCATTTCTTAAAAGTTTTTATTTCTTATATAAACAAATACAAATTGGATGAATTAAATTAATTTGAAGTCAATATCTTCTATCGTTCACGAGATATCGAGAACCGACCATCATGTTTTACCCATGTTGCGTACTTGTAGATTTTTTTTTATGAAAAAACGGACTGTTGGATTCTTATAAAAAATTATTGAATATCGAAAACAATATTTTCTGTGAGATAAAATTAGTTCGAAGCCAATATTTTTAATTTTTGTAAACATATTTGAGTCGAAAGTAAATTTTTACTAAGTTTTAGTAGATAATGTTTTTATATTTTGTAAGGAAACTGTTAACTTGATTTTTCTCAAAATTCTTGAGCTATGGACGACGTACGTACACATGCACGTACAGACATCTTTCTAAAAATCTTTTATTTCGACTCTAGGGACCTTGAAACGTCAAGAAATGTAAAAATTTTCAATTCGACAAATCGGACCCATTACAATAACTTCCTATGGGAAGTTAAAAATAGAAAACACAGAAACCAAGTCATGTGCACATTCACTTGTCCCTACTTGTCCACGCAATTTTCATATATTAATACACAAGCAACTTCTTCTATTCTCCTTACCGGACACCTAACAATCTAACATTCACAAAATAAACAAAAATTTTCACCCCTTTCTTCTTTTACGCACCAAAACGCGCATAAAAAAAACAAGATACAGACATAACCTACATCAACTCCCTAATACTTCCTTGTAAAAAATAGGGTTGTTTACATTTGTTTCCAATGGACCGAACTTTGTTTTTGTATTCATTGGCAAACAAAATGACAAAAGAGAAGAGAAAAGTTTCTAAAAAGAAAAAGAAATATGCAAGGCAAAAAGAGCTTTCTCAGCTTTATTTTTAAAAGCTCTTGTCTGTTAAGGCTTGTCTGTTAAGGGAAAAAAATGTTTCATTTTTTCCTGCAGGGATGAGACATCTGTATAAAATTATTATCTATGCTTTTGGCATATATATCTATGGATACATGACATAGACACATGCGTTCAATATATGTATGTATAAAAAATAAATCAAAATAAGGAAGGCAACCAAAACTAAGCCTCATACGCGCACCAGCAGCGGCGCACGTACATTTGCATCAGTGTTACCATAGGAATCCATACAAATTATTTTTAAAATGTCTTGCACCTAACTCATCTCCTCTTCCTTTCTTAAATGTATTTTCAACAATGTATATTGTTTTATTTGATACAGTAAAATATAACATGGAAAAATTAATAACTATGGTTTTTATTTTCATATTCAATAATAAATAGCATAAAATACTTACATCGCTTGAACAATAGCAACTGAAATATGGTAACATCGGGACCAAAACATCATCGAAACCAAAACAGTTTCTGTTCTTCTTTGTCTATATGGACATTGAATTGAGAGAAAAAACAACTTTAGAATTTTGTATAGATAGACACATAGCTTTGAATATGTGAAATCAAAAACAGCTTTTTGTGCTTGTCGATCAAAAAAGCTTTTGTCGGTTGATAGCCAAGGAGTGAAAAAAATATTTGGGCACGAGTACGATAACTTTGGCGTCAAGATATAATAACGGTTTTTGGTAGAGGGTCTTAATACAAGCATTTTTTACTATGAGAGGGGGGTCTATCTCCCCCTGTTTAGGCGGGAGGGGCAATTTAAAAAAGTTATTATTTAAAGCAATATTCACATGAGCACGACCAACGACCAACGAATGAACGAATATTCGTCGATTTTGACATTTCTTTCACATGAGAGTTTTTAATTCGTCGCGAATGAAGTTTGACATTCACCACCGAAACCAAAACAAGAACGATTTTTTTAGGTTAAGTACGCGCGATTTTTTTATTCGTTGCGAGTGTGGATAATGTGGAACGCGAATAATGTTTGACAGTTCGTATCAACTATAATTTTTTTCGCGACGAATAAATTTGTTCTCTTAAATTTATTAATATATTATATTGAAAAGTAAAAGTATGCATCATAAATCAAATAGAAACTATATTGCTATCATTTTGTTAAGAATTTGTGTGGAAATATGTCTTAAAACGTATATAAACTCACATTTTGCAATTCATTCGTCGTTCGTTGGTCGCGCTTATGTGAATGATGCTTAAAATGGAAAAAAATAATTAAAAAATAACGGTGATACTTACAATTAAGTTGTATACATTTTTTTAAAGCCAACATTCTGTTCTATTAGCCAGTTTTTAAATCAAGTCAAAACTATGCGTAGTTTTTGAAAAATTTAATTTTAAACTCAAAATTTGAGTAAAAAAAGTTAAAAAAGGTTTAAAGTGTAACTTTTTCAATACTTCAAGATTATCTACCATTGTTTTTATTTCAGAATTTATTGCTCTTATTTGTTTTTGATCAAAAACTTAAAACTAGATGATTTTATGTCTTTTAGTTTTTGAGAAAATTGAAAATAAAAATTTAATTTTAAACTCAAAATTTGAGTAAAAAAAGTTAAAAAAAGATTTAAAGTGTAACTTTTTCAATACTTCAAGATTATCTACCATTGTTTTTATTTCAGAATTTATTGCTCTTATTTGTTTTTGATCAAATACTGAAAACTAGATGATTTTATGTCTTTTAGTTTTTGAGAAAATTGAAAATAAAAATTTAATTTTAAACTCAAAATTTGAGTAAAAAAAGTTAAAAAAGGAAGAAAAGAATTTTTTGCTCTTATTTGTTTTTGATCAAAAATTGAAAACTAGATGATTTTATGTCTTTTAGTTTTTGAGAAAATTGAAAATAGCCACAACTACTATTTTAATTTAATTCTTTTTTTTTTTGCTTGAGTGGTCTTATTTTGATAGTAATAATGGTATTTGCGTATGCGTAATGCGTGTTTGGGTGTATGCAACAGTAAGGTGTGCGCGAGTTTGGGTGTGTGCAACAGTGAGAACTGTAAACCTCCTGCAACCCTCCTGCTTGGGAACACTATAGGATTTGGGGTGGGAGCAAGTTGGAGTGCGTGCAAGGTGGGGAGGGTGCAAGGTGCGGTGGGTGCAAGATGGGGTGCATTCAAAGTTTCTTTTGCATTTAAATAAGCTGGATTTAAGAAAAATTAATTTACCTCTTAATCCATATTCGATTATTACTATCAAAATAAGACTACGTTAATACTTAAGCAAGGAAAAAGTAATTTAATTAAAATATTTTTTTTGGTAATTTTCAATTTTCTCAAGAACTAGAAGACAACAAGTCATCTAGTTTTCCGTTTTTGATCAAAAACAAATAAGAGCAATGAATTATAAAAAAAAAAAGTAGATAATCTGAAAGTTTTGAAAAATTACACTTTATACCTTTTTTTAACTTTTTTTATCACAAATTTTGACTTTAAAACAATTTTTTTCAAAAGCTATGCATAGTTTTGACTTGATTTAAAAACAAGCTAATAGACAAAAGTGTTGGCTTTAAAAAAAGGTATAATACTTAATTATAAGTATTACCGTTATTTTTTAATTATTTTTTTTCCATTTAATGTACATATTTTTTTAAACTGTCCCTACCGTCTTTTTTTTTTTTTTTTTCTTATTTTTTTTCTTAATTCAAATTTTATTCAATATTAACTTATATCTACTTACATGCTAACAAAATTCAGAAAACTAGCCTAACTAATAATACTTAAATTTAACTTACTGGCCCTAAACGGGCGCTCTAAGGAATTCATGATTTCTTAAATTAATGCCTTTCGGCCTATGAACTATTTTTTTTTTCTTTTTTCGTTTATTTTGTTAGAAAATATAAAAAACTAACATCTTTATCGTTTATTTTATATCTTACATACTAAGTCCTTAAAATAAAACTTAAAACTACCCCTAACCTACCTAAATACTACTTAAAACTAGAGCAACCACAGCGGCAAAAGCTATGTCCATGTCCATATATGTACGTGTTGTTGATTATGTTTGTAAGTGTAAGTGTTAGTTTTTTTTTTTTTTTTTATTTTTATTTTTTTTTTTTTTTTTTTTTTTTTTTTTTTTTTTTTTTTTTTTTTTTTTTTAATTTATAGTGCCACCGTCCCTACTCTACTTAACCTAAACCTAAGACTAAAACAAGTATGTAAGCCGGCCAAGGCAATAAATACCCCACCCCGGTTTACCCCATATTAAATTCTTTTAGCCACCAAAACTGGTTCTCCTGCTTGCTCCTATCAATACGGTCCTGTTCGGACACAGCCCTACTGAACCGTAGGAGCTCTGCTCCATCTCGGGCGAGGATGTCTCGTTCGTACAAGAGTCGCCGGTCCACGGTTCTACGCCTGACGTGGTAGATAAGCGGTACTGCCAATCTATCCTGTATCAGGCCGCATTTATCTAAATAGAGGAATGCCTCTGGTGGAATAAAGCCGCTCAAGCGTGCCATACCGAAGTATTCGTCGTTTGGATAGAACGCCCCGAAAATTAAGTTGTTGGTCGAAGTCATAGCTCTCGCTATGTGACCCCGAACAAGTTTTATCACGAAATTGTCAATTCTGTTGATCCGAGCTCCGTTGTACAAGACCTCGTTAGAATAATAATGCAAATAAGAAGATTCCGGTGTCCGATGCCAACCGAGACAGCGCCGTAGACACTGCCTCTCGAACACCCGAAACTTCTCCATTTGGGAAGGGGCAATGTTGAACCAAACGGGACAACCATAGACAAGCATTGGCCGTATGAGGGCCATGTAGCAAATTACCTTCACCCTGGGGTCAAGCCGACTGCTGTAAAACAGCTGTTTCGTCAGAGCGAGGGCTCCTCGGGCTCTGGTCAAAGCAGCACTTATATGTCTGTCGAAATACAAATACTGGTCCAACCAGATACCGAGGTACTTCACTACACTTTTACTCGCCAATGGCCGCCCGTCGGGCCCCACAATTACCATCTTGCGCCAATTCTTGCACGTATCTCTCGTGGCCTTAGCCAAAGGAGTCCGGAACAGAATTGTCTCCGACTTTTGGACATTTATTTTCAGTTTCCAGTCGTCGCAGTATCGCTGAATCTTCTCGAAGTCCCGCTGCAAGAGAATTCTAATAACTTCAACCTTTCGGGCCGTTCTGTACGCAATCAGGTCGTCGGCATACGCTATTGCGTTAGTTAGGCTACCTATCAGATCACTGGTAAAAATGCTGAAGAGGATCGGCGAATTGACCGCCCCCTGTTGAAGACCGTTTTTAATTTCGAAGATGCTGGTAGAGGTTACATTGCCACTTTTGACAACAAACTTTCTACCATTGAGCATATCATAAAGCATATACAATAATGGTTTACTGATGCCTAGTCTGGTGAGTTTTAGGTACAACCCTTCTAACCATACGGTGTCGAAGGCCTTCTCTAAGTCAACCAGAACAGCACCCGTACATTGTTTTTTTGACTTGTTCCATTGGATATCAGAAACGAGATTAGACGCGGCATGAATACAGTCATGTCCTGCCTTGAACCCGACCTGATTATCCGGAATTATTGTGTTATCCGCAGCCCACTTAGCCAGAGCCCTATTGATTACCTTCTCGAATACCTTGCTGATGCTCGGAAGAAGACTTATTGAACGCAGATTTGAAGGATTGGAGTTGTCCTTTCCCTTTTTCGGGAGAGGATGCACCACAGCTGTCTTCCAACGCACTGGATAATATGCATTATTCAGCGCGTTGTTGAACAGTGTAGCATAAATGTCTATAGCTTCAATCGGTAAATGTCTTAGAACAATGTTGGGTATACCATCGACACCTGCTGACTTTTTGTTCTTTATTGAATCGGGGATGAGCTGGAGCTCTACCTTCGTGATGAGCAAGGGATTTGAACCCGTTCTTTCGGCGATTATAGCGTTTGCTAAGAAATCGTCATCAAACCGGGTGAAACCACAGTTCTCGGATCGCCAATGAGAAATATCATTCCTTAGGTATAAGTGGTGAAGTAAGGCTCTGTTCTCCAGGTCGTGGTTCGGGCGAGTGCAAGCATTCACCTTATACACTTGCTGGAAAGCAGCACCAATTGTCTCCACTTTCTCCTGCGGATCCTCAATCACAAAGAAGTCATCGTCCAAGACGGCTTCCTCTGGATTAATTTGCGCTGTCAGAAGTACGTCTCTGTTCTCTGTCGTTCTCTGGAGCTTAAGACACGGAAGGTCGTTTTGATTATTTTTCCGGAAAATCTTATTAATTTGCGGGAACATACTCGGGTCGCTAGAGTTAACGGCCCGAATTTTCTTGTCCCAGTACAAATTAACAGACAATCTGTAATTTTCTTTAATCAAAGTGTTTACGTTTTTAATTGACGACTTAAGTGTCCTAATCTCCAGGTCGTGGGGGTCTGTAAATCGTCTGTATAAGTTTTTAAGTCTTGTCAGTAGTCCGCTTTTTTGTCTGTGAACTGCGTCTATAGTCGCGTTACTGTAGACGTTAGTTTGGTCGCGTTCTTTGTACTTCGGTATTGTCCGTTCCATTGTTCGTTTTATTACATTGTCCATCTGTTCAAGGTGTTTGTCGATTTCTGTGTTTGTCAAATTTCTGTTGTTTGGTGGGGATATGACCCCCGAATGGAGTTCTCTTGAAAGAGCTTGGGTGAAACGTGGCCAGCGCATCTTACTATAATTGTAAGAATGCGTTGGGACGAATTCATCCAGTTCCACAAGCTCGTTCGGGATTTCTATTAAGGCAGCCAAGCCGCAGTGGTCACTGTCGTACTCAATTGTCTGTAGACAATTTCGCGGGTGGTTACCCACTTTGTCAGTTACTGTCAGTCTTGTATCGTACAGCAAAAGGTCCAGAAAGGAGCCGCTCCTTGGAAATGATGGCCTTTCAGTGGCCAGCAGGTCGATACCGCACTCAACACTGCAAAGATTCATCAAATTAAAGAGATGATTACCTCTTGGGTTACTTATTTTATTTCCCCAATCTCCGTGTTTGGCGTTCAAATCTCCGGCCAATATAAAAAAGTTCTCTTCCAAGCCCAGTTGGAGTACTCTAAAAAGAATCTCGAGCTCTGTGATGAAGTTAGTTGGCTGCGGAGCATCAGCCGCGTAAGCCGCAATCAAATATAAGTGCTTACCTCTAGTGAGGGACACACGTACGACGCAAACTTCTAACGTCTGAAGCTTTCGCAAATCATTATTGTATATAACTTTATGATTAATGCCTTTACGTATGAAGATTGCAACACCGCCTCCTTGATTAGAACCGGGTCGATCTCTTCTTACGATATTGTAATTATTGTGAGTCAATTTGTGTTTCTGGTTTAGCTTAGTTTCGCTAGCCATAAACACATCAGGACTGTGGTCTTTCAACAACTGGAACAAATTGGCTCTACGTTCGATCCTAATCAATGAATTTACATTCAAACCTAGGATCCTAAGGCGCGACTTCGGCAGCGCGCCCTTAACCATGAATTTGCGCTCGGCCAGGCAACAAAGAGTAGAGGTAATCTACTCTTTCGCCTTGCTCCTTGATCTGACTTTGCAGTCCTGTCAACTGGCCTTGAATGCTCAGCAACAAGGATACAATGTCTGGCTGCCCCGCCGATACCTGAGGCACTTGGGCCTGTGGGGCGACCGGTGGTGGAGCCTGTCTCGTGTTTACCCTTCCTTTCGCATAGTTGGCGTAAGAAACTTGGGGATTAACGATAGAAGATTTTGTTGTTGGAGCTTGTCTTACGGGTTGACTTTCAGCTTTTTGTCTGGCCTGTTTTTCCCGTATCGCTTGGACCTTAGGACAACCCCGATAATTAGCAGGGTGCCCCTCGTTCCCGCAGATGACACACTTGAGCTGGGCCATGTCTTCGACCCGCTCAGTCCCTAACCTGCATTCACCCCTATTGTGGGTTTCGGCGCATTTCACACAGCGCAACTGCATTTCGCAGTTGGCTGCAGCGTGACCGAACCTTTGGCAGCGCATGCACTGCAGCATGTCGTCATGCCTCTTTAATTTTTCCCAGTGTATGACCTGGTAGTCTAGGACAGTAATATTCCTCAGACTCTCCAGTCTACTTTGGGGCGACAGTGAAACTAAGAAGATTGGCAGTTTATGCCCCTCCCGTCTGGACTTGACCGTGGAAAATGGCTTGACCCCGACGAATTCGAGATCATCGCTGGCCTTCTGACGGAGCTCAGCTAGGAGCTCTTCGGTTTCCGTGTAGGAACTGATTCCCTTTAACAGGACCGTTTTCACTTTTTCACTCTTAGGAGTGAAGCTGAAGAATTCAGCAGTGGCTTCTCTAAGGCAATCTTTAACTAATTTGTATTCGGCCAATGTGAAGCATTGAACCGAATACCTCATTTGTTTTTCGTTAATAATTTTGATAGAAAAATTGTTATTAGTGGCCGACTTACATACCTGTTTTATGTCTGCAAGGTCGACCTTATAGGTCCGAATTGGTGGCACTTTCTCAGACTTTGTCCGTGGTTGCTGCTGGTGTTGCTGTCTCGCTGCTGCTGATGTTGTTGCCGCTGATGGTGCTGCTGCAGGTGCTGCTGATGGTGCTGGTGCTGCTGATGTTGATGCTGCTGCTTTTACTGCTTCTGGTGCTGCTACAGGAGCAGCAGGTACTGCAGCTAATACTGCAGCCGGAATTGGAACTGCGGAGCGCTTTGGAACAGCGGCCGCTGCCGATTTTGGGGCCCCCGATGTACTGGGGCCTGATTGTGCCGCACCTGAGTTTTGTTTGGGCTGCTGTTTTTGTTTTTGTTGTGGCACCCTTTGTGGTTTGGGTGCTGCCGACTGCTTTTGTGTAGCTGCTTTTTCTTGCTGCTGCTGCTGTTCTTGTTGTTTCTGCTGCTGTTGCTCTCTTCGTTTTACCGTCTAAACGGGGGGAGATAGACCCCCCTCCCATAGTAAAAAATGCTTGTTTTTAACTGTTTTATGCAAATCCGTGATTAAACTTTGTCGCCAAAGTTATCGTACTCTCCCTAATATGGGATATTTTCTTCTATGGGGATGAGACATCTGTATAGTTTCTTATCTGTGGTACAATTATCTTAAATATAAATTATATACCATATAACAATGACACCAACCTGACAGTGGATATCTCTCAGTGTTTTACATTTATGTAAATTTTTTTTTGACATATGTTGCTCTACAAAGGCATGAATATACTAGGTGTAATAAACTCCTTTGGTCTCCAATAATTTCCTCTCAAGAAATCAATTAACCCTCCTTACGTCATGGGGTCCAAACTTAGCCCAGAGCAGTTTTGAATACTCAAAACTTTTTGAAGTGAAACTTCTTTATCGGCGTTGGAAAAAAATTTACCGTCACATTTTTCTGTTACGCGTCACAATTTTTGGTTACGCATCACATTATATTTTATAAAATTCCAATTATTTTAATTAAAAGAACAGCTCAGTAGATGAAATAGCTGCCCCACATCTGGTTAGATCAGTATTTATATTTCGACAGACATATAAATGCTGCTCTGACCAGGGCCAGAGGAGCCTTCGCTCTGACGAAACGTCTGTTTTTTAGCAGTCGACTTGACCCCAGAGTGAAGGTAATTTGCTACATGGCCCTCATACGGCCGATGATTGTTTATGGTTGTCCTGTGTGGTTCAACGTTGCCCCTTCCCAGATGGAGAAGTTTCGGGTGTTCGAGTGGCAGTGTTTACGACGCTGTACCGGCTTATATCGAACAGCCGAATCTTCTTACGTGCATTACTATTCCAACGAGGTCCTATACAACGGGTCTCGAATCAACAGAATTGACAATTTCGTGATAAAACTCGTTCGAGGTCACATTGCAAGAGCTATGTCTTCGACCAACAATTTAATTTTCGGGGCGTTCTATCCGAACGACGAGTATTTTGAAAGTGCACGCTTGAGCGGCTTCATTCCACCAGAGGCATTCCTCTTTTTAGATAGATGCGGTCTGATACAGGATAGATTGGCAGTTCCGTTAATCTACCACGTCAGACGACGAACCGTGGATAGGCGACTCCTGTACAATCGGGACGTCATGGCACAAGGCGGAGCAGAGCTCCTTCGGTTCAGGGTTCAGTAGGGCTGTGTCCGAACGGGACCGAACTGATAGGGTGAAGCAGGAGAACCAGTTTTGGTGGCTTCAATCGGCACTTGATAGTGGGTAGTCGGGATGGGGTTTAAAGCCTTGGCCGGCTTACATACTTGTTTTATAGTTTTAGGGTTTAGTTTTAAGTAGAATAGGCATGGTGGCATAAAAAAAAAAAACATACAAAAAAAAAATACAAAAAATACAAAACAGGAAAAATACAAAAAAAAACAAAAAAAAAACAAAAAAAAAATTTAAAAAAAATATGGAATAATCAATATTAAAAAAAAAAAAAATTAAAAAAAGACAAAATATGAAAAACAAAAAACGTTAGATAGTTAGATTTGCTGCTGTGGTTGTTCTAGTTTTAAGTAGTTTATAGGTAGAATAGGTAGTTTTAGTTAGCTTTAAGTTTTATATTAAGGACCTTATTTTAAGTAGTTTTTAAGTAAAATAAAAAAGGATATTGACATTAGTTTTTTCTAAATTTTCTAATGAAGACAAAAATAAATAAAATGAATTGAAGTTAAATAGATCTTAGGGCCGAAAGGCATTAGCATTAAGTATTATTGTTTAACTTAGAGTGTCCGTATGGGACCAGTAAGTTAGTTGTAAGTTATGGATAATTAGGCTAGTTTTATGAATTTTTGTCTAGCTTTAAGATAGCCTTAAGAATGAATTAATAAAAATGAATTTGAAAAAAAAAAAAAAAAAAAAAAAATAGCTGCCCCACACACTCATGCTCACGGTTCGACTCCCGGTCGATGCGCTACTTTTTTTTTATTTTTTATTTATTTTCATGGACAAATGCCTGAAAAATAAGAAAATTTTCTTTCAATTGCCACAAAAACGTTAATAACTCAAAAACTACTGGATGGATTTTTTAAAATGGGGTACCCAATTAAAGGAAAACTTGTCCCGATTAATTTAAGCATATCAAATGATCAAATTTTCTTCAATTTTCCGACTTATAGAGTTTTTACCGAAAAATTTACAAATTTTTACAAAATGAAGAGTGGCTTTTCCATTTTCCAACCAATCTCAATATATTTTATTATAATCTAGACGAGTGTACGCTCATTTTGACGTATCAATCATTTTCCTGTGTTTTCCAGAAGCTGGGGAAAATTCAATTAAAAATGAATCAACGGAAAATTTTCCAAAATTCTGGGCCATTGGTCGTTCAGATTTCTGCCTTCAAATTTGTTGTCAAATCAGACTCTGGCAAAAGTGATGGTAGTTCGAGTCCAGGTCAGGGCAATAATTTTTTTTTTTGTATTCATGTCTATGATAATAAAATCCTTTTGTTTAAACTTTATCTAATTTAACTTTATTTAATCAATTTCTGGAAAGTTGCATGTAGATCATTTTTCGAAAAATAAGGCCATAAAGAAGTTTCACTTCTTACCTGTGTACACTAGTACACGCACACTTTTTTTGTTTTTAATTTCATTTCTATGGTAATAATAATCGGAAAGTGAAATTCAATTTTCTATTTATTTTATGTGTTTTTATGATCACTGACCTTTTACAGAATTTTTTCTGGAAATGATTCATAAACTTTGCACGGCGGCGTCCATGTGTAGTGTACCCCACTATATAAAATATCTAACAAAAAGACGTTACCTATTTTTTCCAACTACAAGACGCAGTTGACATTTGAACCATTTGACCCATTTGTTATTTGTGAAGTGATGGCAACAATATTTTCCGAAACATTCACAGTCGGTTCTGGTTTATGTGTCTTTTGCTTTTGAACAAAGGTGACATCTACCCCTATTGCAAGGAAGTCTCTCTTTGTTGCTTGTTGGGACTGTTGCTTTGCAGGCTGTGAGCGTTGATTAATTTCCGCCACCATCAACTTCTCTGGCAGTTCGATGAGCGTACCGTTTCTGAATACATTTTTGTTTTTCTTTAGTGGGTTGAAATGTCGAAAAACGACAACCGCTAATTGCTGCTTCATCTAGTAGTTGTAAAATTCGACTATACGTTGTGAATGGCTGGACTCTAGATGTAGGTGTAGATCCAAATGCAAAAATCTCTTCAAATTTCTTCACAATTTTGCCAATTACTTGCGTAGTTGGACGATTATGTAAACCATAATCTCTTCTTAAAGCACGATATGTGGCTGCGGCCACAATTTTTGTTGCAGGTTTTAACAATTTGTATGCATTGTGCGATAGTTAAGCGATAAATTTTCGTAAACGTCAGGCTTTCAACTGACAAAAAAATTGGTTTAACAACTTAGTTTGACAAATTTCGAATTTCAGCCCTATACTTTTGAAACTGCAAAATGGATAACCCGTTATGTAGGATATTTCGTTAAACAGGTCGTGATGTTGAGGTAGACTTAGGGTCTGGGAGTACAAAATGTCCATTGAAAGTTATGTATTTCGGTATTCAACGACATATTAAAATCAAATGAGTATTATGCCTTCTTAGGTTAAGGTAAGGTTAAATAAAGAAAAAGTGCAAAAATTTAGTTATAACTCCAGTTTTAATATTTTACAATTTTTTCATATTTTGTAAAACTTGTGGACTTGGTCGTGGATATGATGTGAAGTCGTTTATGTCATCATATTTTAACACCGGGTGCAACCTTACTTATGTTTAAAATCCAAACAAACAAGTTGTTTTTTATCGACGGAACATAACTGTGGGAAAGCAACTTTCGGTTCTCAAAATAAGCCTGTGATGATTCTGGACAACCTCAAAACTGAAAGTGGATTCGATGTTTTCGATCAAATGGTTTGTATTTATCCCTGTACACGTTCAACATAGCGTTGGCCGATAGCGTCGTAGATACGTCGTCGAATAGGTGCTGGAACAACGGGCGGTGGACGGCGATTTTTCCAACACAATTTTCTTCAGCGACGAAGCACATTTCTCACTCGGTGGGTATGCTAATAAACAAAATTGTCGTATTTGTGGTTTTGAGAATCCTCAAATAATTGAAAAGAGGCCATTACATCCACAAAGAGTCACTGTTTGGTGCGCTCTTTGGTCCGAATGTGTGATTTGACCGACTTCTTCGAAAACGCCGATGATAAAGGACTTTTTTGCCTGCTATTGGAGAATACGACTATGAGAATATGTGGTTTCAAGAAGATGGTGTAAATATTTTGTGGGGCTACACGAAAGACCATGTTTATGCAGATAAACCATTAACTCTTGAGCACTTAAAAAACAACATTCGTCAAGTTATGGCTGAGATACCGCCCAATATGTGTCAAAAAGTGGTCGAAAATTACCTCAAAAGAATCAATGCTTGCAACAATTCGCGTGGTGGTCATTCAAATTATGTAGTGTTTCACTCATAATGTCAACGTTCAAACTTTACAATAAAAAAGAAATGTGTTTTATTTACGTTTACTTTTGAAACCGCAAAATTGATAACTTTCTACATCAAAACTGTGTACGTTAGAAATAAGACGTAAGGTACTTACATGAGCAATATATCAATTTGTACAACCTAAAGTTCTATGGACAATTCTAACCGCGGCCATAATATAATCCATCAAAATAGTGTCCGAAAAATCAAACCTGACAAACATTCAACATTATTTATTGATAGAATGTCAGAATCGTAAGCCAAAAATCCTACCGGTTTTATAATAGTTGTTAATTATTCGATAGAACTTTGTTTTGTAAAACCTGCGACCAATTTCTTCTTATAGTCTTTAAAACTCGGTTTATTGATAAATAAGAATTCGATTGAGTTTTAACTTATTTCTTCATCGCGTTTTCAAGCGTTAAAACTCTGATTTATATCTCAGTTTTAGATAGAACTTTGATTTTTTAGACTTTCAAATTTCTATGATATTCTAGGATACTATAGAATTTGGTTTAGTAATGTTTTTAATTCTTTTCAAAGGCCTAGTTTTTAGATTCAATATGATTTTTTATTTATTTATTCAATCTACGATAATTACATCAACAGATTTATGCTTACGAACTAGTTATAAAATTAAGTATTAGTTTTTTTTTGTATCAATATAAATTACAATTGAAGCATGTTTAATAAAAGAGCTTTAAAATGTAATCTAGGCAAAAAGGTATCTAAATCATCATAATATATATTAAATAATTTTCAACAGCGAGTTATTGGTTCCCGCTGTCCATAGTTAGTAGAATGAGGAATTTCAAAAATAAAATGCCTCATCCTTAGTTGCCGGCTAGGTGTGTAAATATTTATATATGATATTAAATCTTCACAAATTATATCACTACACAAAATATCCCGAATAAACATTACACTATACATATTACGCCTCGATTCAAGAGTATGCATTCCAAGCAAAAGACATCTGCTTTTATAATTCAAATTTAAATTACCAGACATTTTAAATTTTTTCAATGCAAATCTCAAAAAGTTTTTTTGAACACTTTTAATTCTATCAGATAATTTTTTTACTGTAGGATTCCAGATAATACAATTGTATTCAAGTAACGGACGGACAATCGAACAAAACAAGGCTTTAAGAGTATAAGGGTCTTTAAAATCCAAAGAATTGCGTTTTAGAAAACCAAGCATAGAATTTGCTTTCGAAACAATATGCATCACATGCGGTTCAAAACTTAATTTACTATCAAAAATTATACCTAAATCATTAGATTCAGTTACCCTGGACAATTTCTTGCCACTAAGAGAATAATCAAACAAAACACTACTTAACTTACGAGTAAAAGTTAAAATTGAGCATTTGGTAAGATTAAGTAATAAGTCATTTTTATTGCACCATAAGTCAAAATCATTTAAGTCGTTTTGAAAGGTAAGACAATCATTTATATTTTTTATAACTTTAAATATTTTTAAGTCATCAGAAAACATAAGACACTCTGATGTACCAAACACAGATGGAACATCATTTATAAAGAGATCAAAAAGGGGAGGACCCAAATGACTTCCTTCTGGAACCCCCGAGAAAACTAAAATCGGAAACGATTCAAAATCGCCTATTTTTACTATTTGTTTCCTGTTACTGACATAAGATGAAAACCATTTGAGTAGAGTACCGTCAAAACCGTATGCTTTTAACTTTTTAATTAAAACCTGGTGATTGACTCTGCTAAACGCTTTAACAAAATCCGTATAAACTACATCCATTTGGCATTGTTTTTCTACTGTGTCAAAACACAATTTAGAAAAACAAGACAAATTAGTTAAAGTTGATCGGCCACTAAAAAATCCATGTTGACGATTTGAAATATGATTTTTTATAATTCTATAAAATTGATTTTTTACAATCTTATCAAGCAATTTGGGAATGAAAGCAGATTTAGTTATAGGTCGATAGTTTAAGATGTTCATTTTATTACCTGACTTATAAACGGGATTGACATAAGAAGTTTTCCAATCATCCAAAAACTCACCACTTCCTAAAGATTGGTTAAATAAAAACTTTAAAGGTAAACTTAGAGTTTCAGAGCAGCTTTTCAAGACAATTGAGAAAACTCCATGACAATCCGGACTAGTAGATGGCTCTAATTCACGAAGAGCAGTTATCACCTCATCATCATCAACATACATGGAACAACAGTCAGTTATTGGCGATAAACTACTAGCAACAAAGTTATTTCCCACAAGTAGATTTGAAGATTTATAAATGCTTTGAAAATTATCGGCGAACCAATCAACAATTACTTTAGGATCACTGGATGAAGTGTCCTTATAGCTCATTTTAGTTGGAAAACCCGCAGATTTCTTCTTAAAATTTATGAAGTTCCAAAAAAGTTTAGGATTTTGTTTTAAATTACTTTCAACTGTCTGAACATAGCTACTGAAACAGAACTGTGACAAAAATACATACTCTTTACGAAGGCGAGAAAAAAAAAATTTCAAACCACAAGGATTTTTATGTGCAATAATAAAATATGTATTTTAAGAAAATACATAAAATGGACGGTTTGCCAAAAATTCACAAATATGAGCTGCATAATGCAAAATGTTGTTGATACTGACAGTTTCATAAAGTGTAAAAGTTACATGTGCATTTATTGAACCCATTAAACTATCTAATTTTTCTTGCGCTTTATTTTAGTTTTAAATATTTATTACATCAAAGGGTGGGAGGACATTATACATATCAGCGTTTATAATGATCAACCTAATTGTCTCCGCAAAAATAGACATAAGAGCTATTTAAATTATAACGAGAAATAACATACAATCTAAAATAATCAATTATACCATGGACGACATAAACAGAAAGAAGTGTAGATAAATCTGTTTATAGAAGACAAGACGCCCGTTTTGAAATAATACCTTGAGTGCTCCTGAATATTTAAAAATACTTAAGCATTTTTCGTCTCGAAAATAATCTTTTGGCTGAATCTTCTGAACACACGGTTTATTGAAAACATACTTTCTTTCATTAAAATTGCATGCATCATATGATATTTTAGAGATTGCAGGACTCGAAACCAATTTATTCAAGTAAGATTTTAGTGCAACAAATAATTTTAAATGGCACAAATCCTAAACGAAATCCAATAAAACACGAAAACACAGTTTTTATTTCGAAAAATGTAAGAATATCAAAACCAAATCCTAAAATACATGTCCGATCCAAAAAAAACTAACAAATGTTTTTAATTTTGTTCGTAAAATGTCAAAGTCAAAACTATCTACGGGTTGCTACACAAATTGTGAAAAACACGTTTGAACTCAGTTCTATTCAACCGATATCTAAAATTAGGTCCGTAAAGCTGGAAACACCACAATCATTAGAATTTCGAAATTCGATTGTGGTGTTTCCAGCTTTACGGACCTTCTAAAATTCCTAGAACTAAAAAACGATTTGAATCCGAGTTCTACAGACATAATTAGATGTGAAGAAATGGTCGAGTTCTAAATATTTAAAAAATGGCTTTCCATAGACGTACAGATCGAGTTTTTATTTTATTTTAGAACTTCGTCAAGAAATTGGCCGTTAAGGCCCAACTAGCACATGCGCGCATAAGTAAACGTGCGAATACAAAGAATCTCAATACGAGTGAACATAATGGAGTCTAGCTCCGTTTCGTTAAATTTTTCTCAGTTTCGTTAACTTAAGCAAACATAAGCAATAGCGTTCTCAGTCGCTCGGCGCATAAGTAAAATCTGACAGGTTTGTTCAAATACACATGAAAAACAAACAGAGACACTGTACATGTCAATTATTTCAAAACTAATGAGCGTGTATGTGTAATATATCGGGTGATTTTTTTGAGGTTAGGTTTTCATGCATTAGTATTTGACAGATCACGCGGGATTTCAGACATGGTGTCAAAGAGAAAGATGCTCAGTATGCTTTGACATTTCATCATGAATAGACTTACTAACGAGCAACGCTTGCAAATCATTGAATTTTATTACCAAAATCAGTGTTCGGTTCGAAATGTGTTTCGCGCTTTTTTATCGACAAATTTTGTTCAGCGATGAGGCTCATTTCTGGTTGAATGGCTACGTAAATAAGCAAAATTGCCGCATTTGGAGTGAAGAGCAACCAGAAGCCGTTCAAGAACTGCCCATGCATCCCGAAAAATGCACTGTTTGGTGTGGTTTGTACGCTGGTGGAATCATTGGACCGTATTTTTTCAAAGATGCTGTTGGACGCAACGTTACGGTGAATGGCGATCGCTATCGTTCAATGCTAACAAACTTTTTGTTGCCAAAAATGGAAGAACTGAACTTGGTTGACATGTGGTTTCAACAAGATGGCGCTACATGCCACACAGCTCGCGATTCTATGGCCATTTTGAGGGAAAACTTCGGAGAACAATTCATCTCAAGGAATGGACCGGTAAGTTGGCCACCAAGATCATGCGATTTGACGCCTTTAGACTATTTTTTGTGGGGCTACGTCAAGTCTAAAGTCTACACAAATAAGCCAGCAACTATTCCAGCTTTGGAAGACAACATTTCCGAAGAAATTCGGGCTATTCCGGCCGAAATGCTCGAAAAAGTTACCCAAAATTGGACTTTCCGAATGGACCACCTAAGACGCAGCCGAGGTCAACATTTAAATGAAATTATCTTCAAAAAGTAAATGTCATGGACCAATCTAACGTTTCAAATAAAGAATCGATGAGATTTTGCAAATTTTATACGTTTTTTTTTTAAAAAAAGTTCTCAAGCTCTTAAAAAATCACCCGATATTTCGAGATTGACAAAAAAAAATTTAATAATTGCTTTGTAATGTAATGTTGATGGCTTTGATCACTTAAGTCAATTATGGGTATGCGTGGGAATTTTGCAAACAAAAGCAAATTTTCGTTGGGTTTTTGACATAAGCTTATGTTTGCTTCAAAAACACTCCATTACCAAGACCGGAATCTCAGACTGACATTTCGGTTTGCCTACAAGCTACTGAGGACTAAATGTGAGAAAGTGTGCGTGAAATGATGCAAAAAACCAAACACATTCTCACATTTAGTCCTCAGGCCCATCAAAATGCTTCATTATAGTAATCAGCCACATCTAAATGCTTCATTTTGAATGTTTCATGGCCTCGTTCAAAAACTAAACAATCCTAACCAACAGAATCTGAAGTGCTGACATGGTCTTAAATTGGAAGATTTGTATAGCTTTTTAATTTCAATCCAAATAAATGTTGTAAATGTATATTAAATAAAATAAAATTGACCAAATACATATTATTTAATGATTTATTAGTTTATTATTATTTATTTTGTTTACTTAAATTATTTGCGAACGCAACATGCGCTGCAACTGGTTAAGTATAATTATTGCAAATGGACAAAAGTGTAACTCAATACTTTGTAAAACAACAAAACAGACAATTTTTTCAGCTGTAGTTTGCTTAGAGCATTTTTTTGGCGACGCACGTTAGAAGTTCAGGTGGAAACAATAGGCGGGTGCCTTCGTATTTTTTTTGTACAGACAATGCTACGAGAAGCATACTTATGAAGTTCTATTGCCAACTTTAGCTAGTTCAGATTCCTCAATTAGATTAGTATTTTCATCATTTAAGCAGTTCGGTAGTTGCAAGACCAAATTTTAGTTTTGTTTGTTGCAGCAATATTCCTGAAAATTTCTTTTTAAGGGACTATGTTAGAGTTGGAATTTTTTTTGTAGTTAGATTTTGGAATAAAAATTTGAGGGAACCATGTTTTAAAAATAAGTTGCTTTGTGTAAAGCATCTTTAAGAAATAGAAATAGGCAATATGGTTACACACAATACCAACTAAATGCTGCTATTAATGCTAATTTTGTTTCTAAAAAGTTGATGAAGGTTAGCTGAAGCGGAAATTTTTTTAATGAACATTGAACATACCTAAAATATTATTGGCTTTCTCAAAAATATTTTTCTACACTAACCTCTGCTTTATATCTGAAAACTATTGTTTGTGTATATTTTCTATGTTCTGCATTTATAAAATGTAATCTATGGAAGTATTTATTATATTAACAAAAACAAAAACATGTACGTAAAACTTATTCATTTTTTCATTATTAGCAACACTTTTACTAAAAATACCCTTCAAACAATAATAAGTAAATTCGAAGTTTGTTAACTAAACATTTTTAAGGAATGAATGAAAATTATATTTTTCGTTAAACTGTGGGAATTCACTAAAAAAAACTTCTGTACGTCAACAATAAACATTAATGTCGATTACTTGATCTATTGAATGAGTTGTGCATGAATTCAGAACGATTTTAAGACGTTTTCATTTTGTGATATATATGTCAAAATTTGTTTTTTATTTGCTCTGCATTTATTCAACAGGTTCGCTATAATCGTTTTGATTACTTTTTTAAAACATTAGTGTTCCTTTGAAGCATAGTTTTTTTTTTGGTAGCAAATACATGTGCATATGCTTCCATCAATCAAGAATGTTGTAAGGTATTTTTCGATTATAACTATTTTTTTAAATATAATATTTATTAATCAAAATGGAATTCAAAAATAGTTGCAAGCTTAAATCATTAAAAACAAACTATAAATACATTTGGATTAATTAAATTGATACAGATTTTAATTACTTGCAAGAAAAATATTTGGGCCGTTCATTAACGAAAATTTATTAGAATTCAATACAAACATTGCGCTCGCACCCTTAACTTGATGGTTCTTCGAACGCATCTTTCATACAAAAATCCGAGGTTTATTATGAAATTTAAAGAATTTCGTAGTGATTTTTGAAAATTAGTGAATTAATTATAATAAACTGATGGTGAACATGCTTTTTTGAAGACAAAAATGTACATTGGTTCGTTATCAAAAAAATTACTGCAAAATTAAAGCTTAAAACTGACTTCTTCATCGAAAAAAAGTAAAAAGAAAAACCTGAACAAAACTTATTAACGGACCCCATTTTGTTTTTGCTGTGCAAAATGCCGCTAGCCCACGGCATCGCTTTTTTTTGTTTGTGCTCACATTTATTCATGGACTAATTGTCAAAATTACAAATACAACAATGTAAACAAACGGGTTTTGGAGAGTACGAAAGATTCCGGTCTTGGTAATGGAGTGTTTTTGGTTTGCTTATGCCTATTATAGTTGGGCCTTAAAGGCTATATATACTATGTTACTATAGATATATAGAATTTGATTTCATTGTTTATGCTGGACGAAATCGAGTTAATTATTTTAAATATGAAATCCAATCTAAAAAAGACTTGGTTAACCAATTAAGGAAAGTAATCGTTTAAAAGATTTTCACAATAAATAACCAACTCTTACAACTTTTTTATCGATACAAATTGTAGGACAGGAAAGTTAATATTTATATTAAATGAAAACGATACTCTCCAAGAATAATTCAACTTACAATTTTTTTAACAATGACTTGGAACTTCGCTGGTAAATTGTAGTTATTTGTAAATAGTCTTTCTTGGTGAACTTTAAAACGTTTTCGTTAAAAATGTCTTCTCAATATTTTGACATGCGAGCTAAACGTTTTTACAATGGAATAAAAGCTTAAATAAAAACCTTAAATACACAACAATTAAAATAATTATTTTGATTCACTAAAGAAATCCACCATACGTTTTATCATATCAACTATACCTACTACACATATCACTTACATATAAAATAAATTCACATTCAAATATTGATAGTTGTTTGGAAATGTTGTCGAAATCACCACCCCGCACCGCACTGCGTCCTGCCTACGATAATATAACGAAACATTAATCCTTTTTAACACGCGAAGGTCAAAATAAGGCACAAATAATAGCGCGCGCTATTCGCCATTGAATGTATTCCGTCATCCTTCCCCTGAATAGTTCAAAAGTACCATGTACCTTAGGCATGTACATACTTACATATGTACTTTCTAGGCTCTTGGCAAGCAAGGACGATATTTTGTTTTGAGTGCATTTCGAAGACTCGAATTATTCTTCAATGGCCGCGAGAGTGTATTTGAAGTGCACTCTGGTTCAAGTGTGTATGTAATAGACGACGATGACGAGAACTCTACATACATATACATATATACAATACACACATTGTTTGCGGTTATCCTTCTTCATGCCAACTACTTGACATTGGAATGAAAAACTGGCAAAAGCGAACAGCCAACAGGAGGTAATTTCACTACATGGCATGGGACAGGGACAAAAATGTAACCGGAAAATTGGCGAGATAATTTCCATTTTTCATTTAAGAATTAACAGGATAAACTGATTAAATCGAATTATTGTGATATGCTAATTATGAGCAAATTATTGTGTGACAATGATTGAGAATTTAATTTTGTGTTTATACAGTGACGATGACTGTTTAAATTTATTTTAAGATTTATACCCACGCGATGGTGGTTTGTATGGAAGTCCCTTTTTTCCTTTAAATTCAAGCATACAATCAATTTGAAATCTGCTATAATTTATGTTAAATTAACTTTTATTAAAGAACTTAGTTTAGGGTGATCTCATTTTCGATTGACGTTCACCAAAACTTTTAGATAAATATGACTAACTAACTTTACTTTATCTAAAAAACGTTAAACAACAAATTAATATTAATCTAACGCTCTATCAGAATGTGACCATCGTGAAAGTTATATAAATCAATTTCCTTATTTTTTTTTAATAAATATTACTTGTTGTTGAAGATAATTTAAATATATTTGTTTTCTTCTAATACCGATCGGAAGACTCTGCGGACAAGGGTTACTTTTTTAACCTACGGCTCGGATTAACACATAAACTTGCGATAAGAATCGGTGCACCAAATAGTGTCGGACTTAACCTCTATGGAACTCTTCTCTGCGCCAGTTCAACCACGTAAGGGTAGGTAGGTATGTAGGTAGAGATGGCAGCCACAAGCAGCCCTTATTGCGCGACTCAATTAGGCGCCAGTTATAGCTATCATTGGTTTTCATCATTGAAAACAAACATTGGATTTTTTTTGGCAGGTCGTTTATAGCTATCATTAGAAATTTCTGTCATTGAAAAAAATTTCCTGATTGAAAGACACCGACAAAATTTTACTGACAGAAATCTGTCATTGGAATTGTGCGAAATTGGAACACAAATCAGTGGAACGATTCGTTTCACTTTTGAACATAAAAGTATCAGCTGTTCAGGAAAATGAATTTCCGTCCGGAAAATAGAAAAATACATTTTTAGAGAAAAATAAATGCGTAATTGCACTTTTTTTCTCAAAAAAAATTCTTTGTGTGATTTCCGATCGATCAGTATATAATTTTCATTTCTAATCAAATGAAAACACCGTCAAATATCGATTCAAAAATTTTTCCGGATCGATTTCAATGAAAGCTATAACTGGCCCCTTAGCGCTGGAAAGCGTCGTTTAGGTACCATAAACTCGTTTGACCTAATGTAATGCAAAATAAAAATATAAAAAGAGGCTGGGATGCGACCCACACTGATAACTTCCCATCACGTCTGTCGATTTGTCTTGCTTAAAAGTTTGTCTATATGTACCAATTTTTACCAAATTTGCGTACTATTTTTTGTAGATTTTATTTTTTTATGAAAAACAGACTGTTGGATTGTTTATAAAAAAATTACTGAATATCGAAATCAATATTTTTTGTGAAATAAAATAAAGCTATTTGAGTCGAAAGTAAATTTTTACATGTTTTAGTATTGTTTTTTTAGGTTTTTATTTTTTTGTAAAAAAAACTATTAATTCGATTTTTCTCAAAATTTTATAGAATGTTGAAAACAATATTTCTTATAAGTTAAAACTAGTTTGAAGCCAATATCTCAAATTTTTGAAAAGATATTTGAGTCGAAAATCAATTTTTACCAACTTTTATTAATTTTTTTTTTAGGTTTTTATTTTTTGTAAAAAAAAACTGTCAATTCGATTGTTCTCCACATTTTTCAGAATGTTGAAAACAATATTTCTTATAAGACAAAGCACAAAATTGTTTTGGAGATGAAATCGTATTTTAGTCGTAAAATTTTCGAGGTGACAAATTTTTTTTTTCAGTTTTTTTGATTTATAAAAAAAACCGTTAATTGGATTTTTTTCAAAAATATATTTGTTTTGTATTACGTTACAATATATAATATAAAATTTAATTCAAGTCTCTAGCGTTATTGGTTCATGAGATATTTAGGGTTAACCAAAATGTTCACCTTTTTTTTAAACTGCTATGGTAAAAAAACCACCCACGCAATTTTCTTGAGAGCCCTTTCTGCATCTTTCTGCCTTATTATCTGTATAACAAAATTTATTTGAAGTCGATATCTCTTCTGGTTCTTGAGCTATGGACGACGAAAAAAACGTCGCGAACGTACGGACGTACGGACATACGGACGTACGGACGGACGTACGAACGTACGTACACACGCACGCACAGACATCTTTCTAAAAATCTTTTATATCGACTCTAGGGACCTTGAAACGTCGAGAAATGTCAAAATTTTCAATTTGACAAATCGGACCCATTACAATAACTTCCTATGGGAAGTTAAAAATATAATATTATGACGGATTTCAAAAAATAAATTAGTTGGCACAACAGTTCGTTGAGAATTAGAGCCTAGTGGCTTACAACTCTGAAACATTTGTATGTGAGTAATGTTGCCAGGGATGGAGGGAAGCTACAGTTTTAAGCCGAATCTAAACGGCTAATTTGAGAAAGCACTTTCCATAACAAGAATTATTTGATTGACATTTCAACTGTCAAAAGTGAAAGTCTAAAATTTAAAGTCTCTGGCGAATTTTTCAAATTTTTATTAATAATAACTTGTTTTTATTTAAATCAAAACTCACACAAATCAACTTTTATCACAGTTTTGCACCTGCAAGTTATTTATTCACCAATTTAAATAAAAGGTACGAAGTTTTATATAAATTCAATTATCGCTTAGAACCAGGCTCGATATTACGGTATTTTAATTATGAAAAATAATCGTAAAAAGCGAAATTTATCCGAAATTTCACCCGAGACTACTAAGATCAGTAAAAAACACTTTATATCCGAATAAGAATTTAAAATGGAAGTTGTTTCTATGGAGAAATTAAAATCCATCCTTAATGAGATCCTCTCCGAAAAACTAAAGGATCTTGCCACAAGGGATGAACTAAAAAAACTCTATAGCGAATTAACTTCTCTTAAAGCGGGAAACACAGAAATTAACCACAACCTTAATTTGATGACTGAAAGATGTGAACTTTTGGAAAATCAGTTGGAAATTATTTCACGGAAGAACAACGAATGCTCTATTGTCGTACACCTTCCTTTAAACGCAGAAACCAATGCAACTCAATTCGCTATCCAAACTTGCAAGGAGCTTCTTAAGCTAAATGAAGGTGACAATATACACATAAAACGATCCCGGGAAATTCATAACAACAATGCACAACGCAGAACTGTAATTATAGAACTTCTGTCGGCAGAAATCGTAGACAAGATAATATCCGCAGCACACCAGCTAAAGGGATCTGGAATCAATATTTTTCGAGAACAATCACTGCTATACAGGAAAAAGAGACAAACACTTTAGGAATTCCGAAGCAAACTTCTTGAAATTAATCCGAGCACGAAAATTATTGTAAAAGGCGACAAAATGCAGATAAATAGCTATACATTATACACAATAAAAAAAAGGCTTAGGACATAGGCTTATATCGAACATATTAAAACTGTGAACGAACGACTGCACGTATGAACACGATGATCACACAGGCACGCGCAGAATGCAACTGGCTTTCTTCTCATAAAAAAACTTAAATTCGAAATTTTGGACTTAAGGCCCAACTATAATAGACTTACCGAGCTTAAGCCAGCTTAAGAGAACGAACCAATACGCAGCCTTATATGTCCCTAACCATAATAGACGTTCTGCTCAGTTTCGTTAAATTTCGCTAACTTTCGCGCAATTACGCAAGAGCCATTTAAATGGCTCGAGTTTAAGCAAATGTCAAATTTCAATTGAATTTGCTTAAGTTACTTAAATCCATTATGGTTTATTTTTTGTTTTGACGATAACTTCTGATAACTTTTCGTTCGGTTTTGACATTAGCTTACTTTCGGTTAAGTCTATTATAGTTGGGCCTTTAGGCTAGTTCTTTCATACAATATTACAGGCCTTAAAAATAAACTTTTATTTCCTGAATTTTTTAACTATTTTCAAAATTTCGATGTTATAATTTTATTAGAAACTTTTTTAGAAGAAAAAAATGAAATTGATTATTTAAAATATTTTACAAATTTTAAAATTATGTTTTTACCTGCAACTAGATCAAATGTATGTACATGGCAGAGCCAGTGGTGGGATTATATGTGGGGTCAAAAAAACTGTAAATTGCAATTTTATCAAACTTAGTTGTACAGAAAACCGAATTATTTTTCAAATCTCAAACTATAATTTTAAATATTCAATTATTCCCGTATATTTGAACTGTAACAGCTGGCAAAATGATTTTGATTGTTTAGTAGACTTCGTGAACAACTCTGATTTGGAAAATATTGTGATCATTGGAGACTTAAATGCACGAATCGGTGCATACCAAAATTCTTCAGCTCATAACTTACATTCACAGGATACGCTTAATGTTACGAGAAATACCAAAGATGAAATTATAAACAGAAGTGGAAGACTCCTTACCGAATTTTTTGAAAACTTTGGACTATTTGTGCTGAACGGGTCAACTAAAGGTGATACTGATGGAGAGTGGACTTTTTTAACCGGCCAAGGACAGTCAGTAATTGATTTTTGTGCAGTATCGGCACAGTGGCTCAACTTGTTTCCAGAACTTTTCAGTGCATTTTCCAGTAGAAGTTAAAGTGCAGTTTCTTAATGAAGCTTTAAAAATGAATTTAATGAAGCTTTAAAAATTAATTTTCCCAAATTAAAATGGAATGAGAATAGTGCTCCCCTTTATAAATCACTTTTGAACCGCCACTGTGGCTCCCTCCCGTCACAACCATCAACCAGGATAGATCAAATCGATGAACAAATAATTGGAGTAATTAAAACCTCAGCTCCATTTGCTCACAACCACAATACTAATTACTCATTCAAACCGAAGAATATATGGTTTGATAATGAATGCAAAAATCTCCGTAAACTGTCTTTTGTGTATCTCAGACTATTTCGATCGACAAACTCTTTGTTTTTCAAAAATATTTATTTATATGTTAATAACTTAATAAGCAATACAAACTTCTTTGTGCAGCGAAAAAAAATGAATACCTATCTTAAAAATTTAGCAAAAAGTCTAGCTTAATCTAAGAATTCAAAGACCTTTTGGAGTTATGTTCGGGAACTTGGCGGGCGTAGTAGAAGTGTGGTGAACACTCTCGAAGCTGAGCCACTAGCAGCACATTTTAAAACGCTTTTGACAGCTGACGAGAGTGCCCATACTTTTTCTTATGCTCTACCCAACTTTACCGTCAGCGAACTGGATAATCCAATAGCTTTGTGTGAACTGCAAGCAACTCTGATAAAGATGAAAAATAACAAATCACCGGGAATTGATGGAATTCCAGTAGAATTCTACAAAAATAGTACTGATCAGTTAAAAAATTATCTTGTGCTGTATTTCAATCTATACTAATACTAGCGGCCCGGTACGTGCGTATAAGGCATAGTAATAAAAAAATGATTATAAAGTTCATTGATTCAAACAAAAAAATATTTTAAATTGCTAGCTATTTAAAAGTCCAAATGACCCAAATGATATATTGTTTCAAAGAGTAAAAACTAAAAAATAAAAAAGAGGCTGGGATGCGACCCACACTGATAACTTCCCATCCCGTCTATCGATTTGTCTTGCTTAAAAGTTTGTCTAAATGTATCAATTCTTACCAAATTTGCGTTCTATTTTTTGTAGATTTTATTTTTTTTTATGAAAAAACGGACTGTTGGATTTTTATAAAAAAATTATTGAACATAAAAAACAATATTTTCTGTGAAATAAAATAAGTTTGAAGCCAATATTTTTAATTTTTGAAAAGCTATTTGAGCCGAAAATCAATTTTTACAAACTTTTATTAATTTTTTTGTTTAGGTTTTTATTTTTTGTAAAAAAACTGTCAATTCGATTTTTCTCAAAATTTGTCCTAATGTTGAAAACAATATTTCTTATAAGTTAAAATTAGTTAGAAGCCATAATCTCAAATTTTTGAAAAGATATTTAAGTCGAAAATCAATTTTTACCAAATTTTGTTAAATTTTTTTTTCGGTTTTTAATTTTTTGTAAAAAAACTGTCAATTCTATTTTTTTCAAAATATTACTGAATGTTGAAACCAATATTTTTTGAAAGACAAAAGTAGTTTAAAGCCAATATCTCAAAGTCTTGAAAAGATATTTGAGTCAAAACTCAATTTTTACCAACTTTTTTTTTATTTTTTTTTTAGGTTATTATTTTTTGTAAAAAAACTGTCAATTCGATTTTTCTCAAAATTTTTCCTACTGTTGAAAACAATATTTCTTATAAGTTAAAATTAGTTAGAAGCCATAATCTCAAATTTTTGAAAAGATATTTAAGTCGAAAATCAATTTTTACCAACTTTTGTTAATTTTTTTTTTTCGGTTTTTAATTTTTTGTAAAAAAACTGTCAATTCTATTTTTTCAAAATTTTACTGAATGTTGAAACCAATATTTTTTGAAAGATAAAAGTAGTTTAAAGCCAATATCTCAAAGTTTTGAAAAGATATTTGAGTCAAAACTCAATTTTTACCAACTTTTTTTTTATTTTTTTTAGGTTATTATTTTTTGTAAAAAAACTGTCAATTCGATTTTTCTCAAAATTTTATCAGATGTGAAAAACATTATTATTCGTTGCACAAAATTGTTTTGGAGATGAAATCATATTTTAGTCGTAAAATTTTCGAAGTGACAAATTTTTTTTTTTCAGTTTTTTTGATTTGTAAAAAAACCGTTAATTGAATTTTTTTTCCAAAAATATAATTGTTTTGTATCACGTTACAACATATAATACAAAATTTAATTCAAGTCTCTAGCGTCATTGGTTCATGAGATATTTAGGGTTAACCAAAATTTTCACCTTTTATTTAAACTGCTATGGTAAAAAAACCACCCACGCAATTTTCTTGAGAGCCTTTTCTGCATCTTTCTGCCTTATTATCTGTATAACAAAATTTATTTGAAGTCGATATCTCTTCTGGTTCTTGAGCTATGGACGACGAAAAAAACGTCGCGAACGTACGGACGTACGGACGTACGGACGTACGTACACACGCACGCACAGACATCTTTCTAAAAATCTTTTATTTCGACTCTAGGGACCTTGAAACGTCGAGAAATGTCAAAATTTTCAATTTGTCAAATCGGACCCATTACAATAACTTCCTATGGGAAGTTAAAAAGAATTGGGTACTCTTACTATGGTGGGTCTATATGGGTTAGTCTAAAACAGTTGAATAAACAATATTTTTTGTTTTGCCATTTTGAGCATGGATAAATAAACAGGGGTATCGACTCTGGAACAGGCAACATAAAGTTGGCCATGTGAAAACATGATTCCTCCAAATTTACACCACAAACTTGAAGTGTTTGCCCTTGGGCCTTATTTATGGACATCGCAAATGATAAACGCACAGGATATTGTAATCTTTTGAATTCAAATCAGTTGGAATCATAGGAATACGCGGTATCAAACACACTTCTCCTTTTGATTTACCAGTTAATATTGTAGTTCAATCAAATTTGGCAATAGCCTTTTCACTGCCAATCTGGTGCCATTACACAGTTTTGGTGGATTAATATTTCGCAATAATATAATCAAAGAACCAATTTTCAGATTCAAGCAATGCGGTGGTATACCAGCCGGTTCCAATGAATTTAAAAATTCAATTGGATAATTCATTGCCTCATCTTGATTCATAACACTGTCAATTGATTTATATGTCGTGACTACACCTGGCAGTTTCGCTTGAATTTGAAAACTAATGGCATTGATATGAATGTTCTTCGGTGCTAAAATGGCGCGTTCTCTCAACCAATCATGATATCTGTAATTCTGAAGAATATTCGGAAAAACACATTCAATCAACTCATCTATAGATTGCACAATTGTACAAAAATTCTTCGGTAAAGTGATCAATCCGTTGGTACTGTCGATTGGTATTTTGCCATCACCAATTTCTAACAATTGTTTTGAAAACTCATGGGCAGTTGCATCATTATGTAGGTGAATACGCATATTAATGTTCAGTGTGAATTTTCGTACATATTTCCAAAGAACTGATGACTTCAAACAGGCGTTTATTTCATCAGCAGGAGTTGATCGAGACATGACAGGCAATGTTTGACGAAAGTCCCCTGACAGCAATATAAGAGCACCACCAAAAAACTGTTGATTACCGGGTAAATCTTGCATTGTTCGATTAAATGCTTCTATTGATTTTTTATTCGCCATTGTGCACTCATCCCATAAAATAATTGACGTTAATCGCAGAACTTTTGCCATAGCAGAATTTCTCGAAATATTGCAAGTTGGAGTTTCAATCACCTGTACATTCAAAGGCAATTTTAATGCAGAGTGTGCGGTCCGACCACCTTCTAATAATGTAGCAGCAATTCCCGAAGATGCAAGTGCCAATGCAATTTTCTGTTCCGATCGAATAGTCGCTAAAATCAATGATACAACGAAAGTTTTGCCTGTACCACCAGGTGCATCCAAGAAATATAATCCACCTGCATTATTGGAAAGTTTTGCCTGTACCACCAGGTGCATCCAAGAAATATAATCCACCTGCATTATTGGAAACGGCTTGTGTCATATACATGTTTTTGTTGAATATTTAATTTGGTGCTATTACAATTTTGTGATTATCAGATGGCATACGATCAACAGCAATTTTGAACAATTGAACTAATGCGTTATGCTGATGGAAAAACCTTTATCAATCTGACTATTGTAATTAAAGCAGCACGCAGCATTTCATCCAAAACAGCACGAACGACGTATTCGTTATTAAGTACAGGTACAGGGTCAACAGATCTATTCTGTGCAGTACGTTCACGCTGCGATGCATTAGCTTGTGCGCGTTCATCTATAATCTGAGATCGTCTTAATAATGCCACTTGATTTGCATTACGCGTTCGCCGGCCTATGTTTGGTCGTCTTGCTCGTGGCATTTTACCTTCACTCAACAACTCAACAATATTTTGGAAAATATAAACACAAAGCAATAACTCAACAATAGTTTGGAAAATATAAACACAACAAAGCAATAATTATCGCTGATAAAATGAAATGACATATGATGACATTAAATTTGTTTGACAGAACTAACGTTACTTTTTTGTCTTCGATTGTTTTGTAAAAGGTTCAAATTGGCTTTTAAGTATTAGTACAAATTGTTTGTATAAGGGAGTATAGAAAGATGTTCATTTTATACTTTTTCAAGATTTTTTTTTTAATTTTCTCTACGTACAAACCTTCTCTGGACTTCCACGAATAATTCAAGACCAAAATTAGCCAAATCGGTAAAGGCATTGTTGAGTTATATCATTACAACGAAAAGTGGCATTGATTTTTATATATATAGATTATAAATCCGAAAGTAACTCTGTCTGTCTGTTACTCAATCCCGCCTAAACTACTGAACCAATTTGCATGAAATTTGGTATGGAGATATTTTGATACCCGAGAAAGGACATAGGCTACTTTTTACCCCGGGAAAATGACGTATTCAAATGGGAAACTTCAGGTGGGCCGATCGCTTTTACGCCTAAACTACTGAACAGATTTAAATGAAATTTGGTAAGGAGATAGTTTGAGACTTAAGAAAGGACATGAGTTACTTTTGACCTCGGGAAAACAACGCATTCCTATGGGAAAAATTGCTTTCCTGGGAATCTTATCGCTTTCACTCCTAAATTACCAAAGATTTGAATAATATTTGAATAAAATTTGTATTACGGGAAAGCAACGCATTCCCAACCCTTATGAAATAAGTACACAGAGTTCAAGAACAAAATTCGACTGATATAATTTACAATGAGGCGTTAACTTTTGTAGAAGGTCACGTTATAAATATTACTGGGAAAGATTTGTCTGAATGTGGGATGACCAGACTACAGAGAATTGGGGAAGTGAGCAGTGATTTAGTTCGAGAACTGAATAATAATACTGTGGCTCTAGAGTAGAGAATAACAGAGGATGTTCCACTTTTAAATTCAGAACAAAAAATAGTTTTTGACACAGTTATACACACAATTTCCAGCGGAGAAGGTGGTTTGCTATTTTTAGATGCTCCAGGAGGCACAAGCAAAACTTTTCTTTTGAATCTATTGTTAGCTCAAATTCTGAAAAACAATGGAGTTGCTTTAGCAGTAAGTTCCTCAGGAATAGCAGCTACGCTGCTTAGTAGTGGACGGACAGCGCACTCGGTTCTGACACTGCCGTTGAACTTAGGTAATGAGGAAACGCCAGTATGTAATATCAGCAAAAATAGTGAGCGTGGAAGAATGTTGCAGCAGTGTAAATTGTTGGTTTGGGATGAATGTACAATGTCCCATAAAAAAGCAGTTGAAGCACTAGATCGTACACTGAAAGACATCAAGAACAACCGGGCTATCATGGGAGGGATGGTGGTTCTCTTAGCTGGCGACTTTAGACAGACTCTGCCGGTAATTACTAGAGGTACACCGGCAGATGAAATAAACGCATGTTTGAGAGCATATGTGTTATGGGTACCTACATGTAAAAAAGTTTTATCTGACTACGAATATGCGAGGACAGTTACACAATGATTCTCAAGCAGGACAATCTGCCGCTGCTCTTCTAAAAATCGGAGAAGATTGTATGCCAACAGACTGTAACGGCTCGATTACGTTGAGTCATGAATTCTGTCAAATTGTCTGTAGCCCATATAAATATGGGCAATCGGGAGTGGTTGTGTGTGAGGGCAAATTTAGCTCCAACTAATGAGATAGTTAGCCAGATAAACGAACAAATTATGTCGGACGTGGAGGGAGATATCGTCGAGTACCTCTCAGTAGACAACGTTATGGACACGGAGCAAGTAACATCATATCCCATAGAGTTTCTTAATTCTTTGGAATTATCAGGGGTGCCTTCTCATAAATTGAGATTGAAGGAAGGTTGGTGTTCCAGTCCTGTTAATGAGAAATCTTGACGCACCAAACTAATGTAATGGTACACGGCTACAAAATCTTTACGTTCTGGCCAAGGAAGAAAAAACAAAAAACGTCGTATATAAAAATGTATTGCAGTAACCTATCTTCTTCTTAAAATGTATAAACCTAACCCAACCTAACCTATGACAATCACACTTAGGATGGCCTCATCCCATTTCGGCACAATTCAAACATACGTACAAAAAAGTACAGCTCAGGTTTTTTCATACTACTATCCAAAAAAAACTATCTAATGCGGACGAAGTCGCGGGTAAAAGCTAGTAGATTATATAATGAATCATGTTTGCCAAACAACTTCAACAAAGCAGTTATTTTTGCCATATATAAGAGTGGAGACAAAACCCTGTCAGAAAATTACAGAGGAATTTCTATGCTAAACACCTTAAGGAAGATTTTTACGTCAATTCTATATGACAGACTTACCAAATGGATCGAGGACAGAAATCTACTGAGCATGTTTCAAGCGGGATTCCGTCCGGGCTTCTCAACAATGGATCATATATTCGCGCTTACCAGTATTGCCAAGAAGTCGATTGAAAAAAAGAAGAAATTATACAGCTGTTTCGTAGACTTCAAAGCAGCTTTTGACAAGGTCAACAGACAGGCTTTGATATACAAGCTTTCAACGCTGGGAATTTCCCGAAAATTTTTGTTGATGTACTTTAATTTTCTTGTCTCATCTTGTGCATCGGTATGGGATGGGACCGATCTTTCTAACTGGTTTGAAACAACGGCAGGTGTTCCCCAAGGCTGTATTTTAAGTCCAATTTTATTTGCTTTATATATTGATGACATTTGTGATATACTACCTGGAGGAATACTTTTTGCTGACATCCAAGTGAAAGTCCTGCTCTATTCTGACAACTTAGTCTTACTCGCTGACAACCCCTTCACCCTCCAGTTGCAAATCAACAAACTGAATACCTTTTGCGAGAAGTGGGGCTTACTCATCAATATAAGTAAAACAAAAGTTATGATTTTTGAAGCACAGCAAAGAAGGAGGCGTCCCGAAGAAAGCTGGTCTCTTAATAATGTAGCCATTGAGGTTGTAAAAGAATTTAAGTACATAGGAGTTTTAATTACGCATAACCTAAATTTTTCGAAACACGCAGAACAAAAAAGTAGTGATGCTAAACTGGCTTTGAGCGTAATGTGGCCCAAGTTCTTCGCTAACCAGGAAATCGATCTGGTGTCAAAATACCGTGTCTTCCAGACAACCGTAAACATATGTATGTGCTACGGTGTGCAGGTGTTTGGATATTTATTCTTCGAGTCATTTGAAAAAATGCAAAGATATTTTTTAAGCCCTTATTCAGATTGCCACACTCAACCCCGAACTACGCCATCTATGTCGAATCTGGTATAACTCCTCTATTCACTCAAAATCTTAAAGCCAATTATGAATATCTAATTAGAGTTATGAAAAGAAGTGGAAGAAATCTTCACAAATCTATATTGATAAGATTATTACAAACCAATGCCTCCCCATTTAACGATTGGAATGAGATGGCCCTATCACATGAAGTTAATCTATCTATAACGGAGTCAAATGTTGATGAATGACGAGGATTGTTTGCAGAGCTCACGGCTAAAATAGATGAGAAAACTTATAGTCAGTACCTAGGCACAGCGGCTACAACAACATCAAGGAATACATACAGGAATCTCGAGCACCAATTGACATCAGAAACAAACTATTTCAGCAACAAATTTTCGGTCGAAGCTATAAGCCATATATTTAAAGCACGTGTTGAGCTCTTTAACTTAAACTCTAGGCCTCATCGAGCTGACCTGATACGAATTTGTAGTTTATGCAATAGAAGAGAAAATGAAGATGTCTAGGTACCTTTTCATCGCAATTTGCCCAATACTGCAGGAAATCCGGCGTTTGCATTTCCAACAAATTTTTCTTTCTTCAAGTCGGTTGTACGAAATTTTAAACGGAATTCTAATATGGAATACTTTATATAATTATTGCAAATATGCCCTGGCTTTTCGAAACTCTTTTCTAACTTAAATTTTATTCGCTTAACCAGCTTTTACAGTTTAAAGGATCATTATTATTTATTTATTTATTTTGGGTTTCAAGTCACTTGAAAATTGATATTTATTTATTTATGCTTCAAATCATTTCAAAATTGGTACATTTTTGCGTTCAAATCATTTTAAAATTGGTATATTTTTGTGTTTCAAATCATTGACATTCTTTTAATTGTTATGTTAAATCTCAACAAATATTGAAATTGTAAACTTTTGAATTTAATTAATATATATGTAAAAGT